>JAMKCH010044291.1:0-12859 GCA_023653785.1 Ophioderma brevispina | reverse complement strand
GATGAAATTGCCCAAGGGTGCCAAGGTGGCACCCGATGGATGAAATTGCCCAAGGGTGCCAAGGTGGCACCCGATGGATGAAATTGCCCAAGGGTGCCACCCGATGGATGAAATTGCCCAAGGGTGCCAAGGTGGCACCCGATGGATGAAATTGCCCAAGGGTGCCAAGGTGGCACCCGGTGGATTCTTAAGCTAGACAGCCTAGTCTATTACTTTCAACAATAATATTGCATCAGTACGCAACTTCACGCCCATACTGTTGTCTTCAATGAGGCTGCCTCTCGACTACGAGGCTCACCTTTTTTGTAAAATTGTTGAGGATACACATATATCCCAACAGCATACAACTGAACCGAATGATATGTGTGCCTTCCAGCTATTCTGGCGTCCCATATAAAAACTACATTTCTAAGGAGAAACTGATGGTAAGGGGCAGAGGAGGTGGTTATAAGAATAGGAAGTGGAAAAACCGTGTGTAGCCTATGTCCCAGCAGTGGCTATGATTTCCCCCCCAGAAAAACAAATTTCTGTTGCTGCCACTGTCCTAGAAGGGACAAAGGGGATATGGAAGCAAATTATGAATAGCAACAAAATATGGATCAGAATGAAGGAATCATAAAAAGATAGCTTTGAAGCAGACCCGTAACCAGGATTTTTTTAGGGGAGGGCGATTTTTTTCAAAAGGGGGTCAAATTCGCCACTCCCCAAAAGGGGGAGATGAATTTGGTAAAAGTGGACCTTTGCCTAAATTTGAACCTTTTTTTTTGACAAAATAGCATAAACCCCTTAATTTTTAGCTCACTCCACTCGCAAAATCGAGGTTTTTTGGCCTATTGAACCATTTTTAGCCATATTACAAAAATCACAGACCAGACCCCTGCCTTGTTTTTAGGGGAAATGACCCCAAAAAAAAAAAAAAAAAAAAAAAAAAAAAAAAACCCTAACCATCTTTTGGTTTCTCCAAAGAGGAAGGGAAGGGGTAAAGGGATAGAAGCTAAAGAACATTGGACATCCGTGGCGGATTCGAACCCAGGGCCTCCGGCGCACCATTCCCATGAGCAGGGATGGCAAGCCACGAGGGAGTCGCTGGCCATATGAGTGTTGGTACGATGACGTCATTGCATCTTTTTGGACTTTGTGCATGTATCCAATTTGGACTTAGTGCAAGTATCAAAGATTTCAGTTCCTTGGTGTTAGGCTTGGATGAAAGAAAGTTTATGGAATAGGACCTTATAAACCCCATTCAACTCTATTCACACACAGTCACACATCAAATTAAACTTTCAAAACACCACACACATGAAAATTAATGCAATGCAATTTGATTTTATTTAAAATGTTCCGTGCATATTTGTTTTACATATTGCCTTATATTGCTAGTACATTTCATGAAACATATATTAAATCATCTGTCAAGGAATGTCACACCTATTGTATTTTTTTTACCAATATATTCTACATTTTATAATAAGTGGAGATTAGGTGATTACTTCTTAAAGGTAGGTGCAGGGGAGGTATAAGTGATTGTGTATTTTAACATTTTGATTAGTATGGCTTATTCATTAGTCAGAAATCTTTGGTATCAAAGATAAAATTCAACATGATTTAATACCACAATCATGCTTTTTTATATCTACTCTTCTCCACAGCACCACATATAATGTAGTTCCCAGATGGAATTCAAGTAGATGGAAATCAGAGTGGTTATGTAACTCAACAGAGTAGTTATGTAACTCAACTTCCAAGTTACTAGTTCATGTACCATCCGGGATACAGTTGCATGCCATAGACTTAGCATTGCGATCATTTTGATCATGGTTCGGGACTGGAAAGTGTGATCCAGTTGACTAGTGATACTCAATTGGAATAGATATCGGAGTGGAAAGATACAGTTAAGGAACCACACCAGTCACAACGTGCTAAAATTATGTTTCATGTCATAACTTCAATTCTAAAGTACACAACTTGGGCTAATTACATTATACCTTTTGCATCTATTCTGTTTTGTGCTCTATTTGTCACAGAAACACAACACCTGGTTTGAAGTCGGTGCAAGGGTGTAATATAATTATACAGAATTTAGAAAAGTTGCCAATACAAGAATTCCAAAACACCAACTAAAATTTTAAAGAATTTTCCCAATAAATATCACATCACCAAAAACCTCATTTGTCTTCATTTAGCATGAAGCTTTCTTTGTTTCAATGATTTTTTTTTAATCACCCAGAGATGTAACAACATGCAATCCATTTCTTTTACAATATTTTAATAAAATTAAAAATCTTATTTACAAGCTTATCTACACAGAAACCTGAAAATACTGGTGGCTCTACTGATATTTTAGCCACTGGAATTTATGGAGTGCCTTGGATATATCTGTAATCAGGCTATTTTTTTGAAGAAAAAAACTGTACCTTAAAGGTCCCAGGAAATGAGATGATGAACCTACTCCAAATCTTTATGGGACATTCCATTCCAATAAACAGAGCCAGAAAAAAGAATACACTACCAGTGACATCATTAGTGAAACTATTGATTTTCAGTCGGTGTCATGAATAGATTCACACCACCTGGAATTTTCTATTACTCCCTGAAAAATCAATAGTACCACAAATGATGTCATCACCAACCAAAATATTGAATGCTTTCTGGTCCCTCCTTGTAGACTTGACACAAACCATATTAATTTTATTTGCATTTTCCTGGGACCTTTAACTCTCTGGTTAAAAAACAAATCATTTATTTTGTCTATTGAAAACAAAAGAGACAATTACACAATTTTAAATGGAGGACAAATAAGGTTTTTGTGATTTTAAAACTTAAAGATTTCTTTCAAAATTGTCATTTTTGAGATTCCTTACATTGGCAGTCTTCCAAGATGTGTATAATATTTATACCAATACTGAATAAATTATGACCGTAAACATGGCAGCTGGCATGCACCCTTAACCGTGACCATAATTTGGCTTGGGGGAAAATCACATTAACATTGCCATTGCAATAACGAGGTAGTTCAGTTGACTTTGCTTACTGGCTCTATAACAGAAAGACAGTCTAGTATTAGAATGCTTTCTACTGTGTTACTTTCAAGAGAGGTAGTTATAGTGTTATCTGCATTACATTTTACTGCTAATACTTGAAGCAATAACAGCACCTTTTTTTTTTAATTTTCCAGATATTTTGAGATTGTTTGCACAGTTGCATTGGTAATTGACTAGTAAACAATACCTGTGAATGGTAGAGCTTAAAACTCTCTATGTGTCGCAAAAGAAGGAATTTTGTAATTAGAATAATTGATATTATCTCCGATAATAATTAACGGCTGCTGTTAATTTCCTTCCAATATGAAATTGCCGGGAAAATGCGCCATGTACTTATCTAGGCTCATCTAATAGTTTTTCTGTCGGTTCAGGCAAGTCAAGTTAAAGATCATTTTTGTGAGGTGACACTATTTCATCATGGGCGGACATAAATTTGGCGTTTCCAGCTCCGCCATTAAATTACAATCAGAGATCCTGATTCTAATTACAAAATCGCTTCTTTTATGACAAATACACATTTTTGACCATTACCATTCGCAGATATAGTTTACTAGACAGTTTTCAACACAACACAAAATTTCAAAGTTTGGAAAATGTGGGTACTCTTCAAAAAATATTCTGTTATTGCTTTAAGATACAAATTATGGTTTCATATGTTAATTATAGTATCATTATATTTACAAAGACAAAATAGTATCACATATTTACATTTCATTTCTTACTTGAAGCCAATAGTACCAGGTCGGCTACATTTTTGTTAACACTGGAGAGCAGTGATCCAGTGATAGCTTTGATACACTACACTTTAGGCACATGTGTGATATGGCATAATACCGTTCTCTACAGTTTTGTCTACTAGACCAGGATTAAGGCTAAAATTGGGATATGGGGTTAGGAAAGTCACAAATTGCCAATGCTTGAAAAATGCTGCTTGAGCTTAGGCAAAAAAAGTTTGTTTACCGTAACGTGACTGACCCCAAAAAAGCTGCAGACTCAAAAATATGCAAATTAGCACAAAAAATCATGCGCGCACATGAGCATGGTACTGACTCACCACCTTTGCAATATTTGTACACATTCCTTGCATGAAAACAATTCATGCTTTGCAGTAAAAGCAAGGACACAAGTGAGTATGAATAAAAATATGAGTTATATATATATATATATATGCTATGATACATAATATACACATATACAGTCTGGAAATACTCTCTGCTGACCTCCCTTTTTAAAGACACTATCAGTGATTTGCTAAATCAGCAAATCGAAAAAATCATCAAAAATCTGATTTTTGCATGTATGCAACAAGTACAGGTATCCTAACATACCCTGCAAATGATAAGACCAGAAGCAACCTAATAAGGACAGAATCGGAGATTTTAGTCATTACTGTCCGAACGGACACTTTCTACAATACGTAATTGAATGGAGAATCGTATCTTGGAACACTGCCGTTTTCTTCCTTTTCTGTCAATTCTACAGCTGGAAAAGGTAACTTATGAGAATTCTACAGACTTACCCTTCACTTTGAAGCTATTCCTGCAAATTTCAAATATTTTTCAAATCACTGATAGTGCCTTTAAACACGAGTTAGTGCAAATATCATACATTGTCAAACAAATACACTTGTCATATTTGTCACAACACTATTTACATTGAAGTACAATATTAATGACTTGTCTGAACACAACTTTTTACATGAGCTGGTTTTTTTTGTGCCGCAAGAATAATGGTATGGCAGCTGAGCCAAGTTAAATAGATTTGCCAGTTATTTTAACAATTTATTTGTAAGTTATCACTCTGGCAAGAGTTCCATATGTACCACTCTTCAAAGTTCTACATGTAACAAATTCTTTTTTATTTTTGGCCTTAGGGTTAGGGTATTTGTTAGTGTTAAGGCCATAAATAAAAATAATTTGTTTCCTGTACAAGGGGGTACATGTGGAACTCTTTCCATTACTTTTAAGCAGTACAAATTGAGATTCTTCCACATGTAATAATTTGGCAAATGGAGAATTTTACTGTTAAAATTTATTCACGTCAACATTCAAACTGCTCAAATTGTGGTTTTAACGAATTCTGACAAACCATCTAATTTGCCTCAACTGCCGGATGACTTCTCAATTTACAAGCTTGCTCATAACCACGTTTTTAACAAGGTGGTTCTCGAACCATGTCTTGCAACGCATCGCGAGAGAAAAAGTTTAAGATTTGCACATGTACCACTTGAGAATGTGAGGATGACAGAATGCCTTTTATTCCACCCACATAACCTTTGACCTGAAACGTGTCAATTTCTAAAATCTAAATCCAATTTGTCCTTTTTTTAAAAAAGTTTGGTTAGACCTCTCACCCCAATCGTAGTACACCAATTTGATCCCTTGGGCCAGCGATCTTAGGATCAGTTTGGCGGCAATTGGCCCAAACATTTGGGCAGGAGATGAATTTCAAAACGTGACCAACCAAAACTTTTAACCACACATACATACATTACAGAAAATAGGATTTCAAATATACATAAGGTGGACAAAATTGGCAACCGATTCCTCACCTGATTTTTATTATTTTTCATTTTTTATTAATCTTTTTTACCTGGAGATAGCCTTTCAGTAACTAGTGCTATCTCCAAGAGGGCTTCGTGACATGATAAAAATATTGAACAAATTAAATGTAACATAATGTACATATTTACAAGTTAAAAATCAAATGACAGGGGAATAGCTTAGGTATTTAAAAAAATAATCTTCAGAAATGAAATCTAACAGTGCATTTTGAACTGAGCCAATGCTTGGGCTAAACACAATGCACTTCAAAATTAGAGTTAAATACAGCAAAAATCAACCCTTTTCACTCATTTTTTCTGAGAGACAAATAAGTAATTATTTTTTTTTTTTTTTTTTTTTTTTTTTTTTTTTTTTTTTTTTTTTTTTTTTTTTTTTTTTTTCTTTCTTTTCTTTTTTTTCTTTTTCTTTTTTTTTATTCACTGCAGTAAACTTCAAAACTAACCATAAGTATTGTTTGGTATTATAGTAAAAAATATTAAGGTTGATTATCGTATGCGTTGCCGGAAATGAAACCAGCAGATGTTAACATTTCATCAATTATAGCACCATTGGATAAGACACGTCCATGTGAAGCTGGCTTTCTAGTCGGCCAACACTGTTTAAATTCAGTAGCTTCTTCACTTGTTTAAAGGGATTATGAAGCCATTTGGATATACAAATCATACGAAAAAATCGGTGCAAAAATTCATATTTTTATATTTCGGTCACTGGCATGGATATGCGAACATAACCTGCAAGTGGTTTACAAGTAGGCAGTCTGTTATATGATTCTGTAAATTTTCTATACGTGCGTATCAAAATTCCGACGTGAGACAAAAATGTCTTTTTCCCGGTGGAATATCACAGATTTTCAGTTGTGATATGGTGTGCCATGATCGATAACTGTTTGACCAACAAACATAAAATTATTGATCTTGTTTATTCTGGATGGTGTAAACCACAAGCGTTGTTAGTGAAGATTTGAGAAGCAGTCGCTTGCATGCTATTGGGGGAGATGGTATGACTAATGTCTAAAATGCTTCATTTTTTCACTATTTGGGGTTGTTTTACATTAAAGCAGTTATATGTCATTGTACACACCTTATCCTTGATTTATAAGTTGAAAGAAATGCATTTCCACATTTTTTTCGATTCTCTCGCATTATCGCTGCTAATCCCTTTAAATAACAAGCAAAACCTTTTCCATGGTTACTTAAAGGCCGATTCAGAGATTTGAAACAAAATGTTTTGTTGGTAGTAATTGAAAAATATTAATCTTGAACTAAGATCGTTAACTTAAAAATGCTTAATTCCAAAGTTAGAAATGAATTGGATTTTCCATTTTTAAAAACAGTTAACATTTTGCACAGTAACAGTGCATAGGATATGTGTATAACATGGAAAATTCTGGATTTAGGGATTTTATAACAAAGTTGTGATTTCTATATGAAGGACTTCGATTTGAGCTTAGTTATCACATAGTGATAGCACATGGACAGAAATTATGTATAAAGCAAATAATGGGTTTGAAAATTGAGTGCGCCATCATCGAAATCCGAGTCGGCTTTAACACAATATTGGCGAAAAAACCTTTCAACTCACCATATTCTTATTTAGTGTGGACAGGAGTGATTTTGACACCTATGCCGAGCATTTGGGCGTGCTTATTGTGTACGCTGACTTGTCCTCGTGATACAGCGGTGAATCGTTTCACACTGTGTGAAGTTTTATATCACTCCTTACTTCTAGTCGGACAAAGTAATATGGTATTGAAGAAAGGCAAACTTTTGGTCAATTTCGACTATACTTTTGATTACCAACCAAATAGGCGGGATTATTCCGTTTTGTTGTCCTTCCGCGCGTAAAAGTAAACCAAAATGTACTCGAGTGTTTTGCACAGAATCGCGGATGTCACGCATAATTTACCTCTGTGTCTTTTTGCAGTGCCTTGCGCCTTCAATTATTCATGTCAATTCCACTGTTTGGAGGCTTCCTATTTGGTGGTAATCAAGTATATACTGCATAGAAACTTGACATTACCAATAAAAGCGCTCTATAGAGAATGGCCTGTCTGCTTCATGTACAATTGTCCATCTATTAATAAACAAAACTTAATGAAACTACAAATGAAACATCATTACCAATCCTAATAACTGTTCAAAAATGATTAAAATGGCATCTCACTGTAGGATAAAACCTCTAACTGGGCAACAATAACTTGGGGAAGAAATAAACAACTTTGGGGAAGAAATACAATTGGGGGAACAAATACAATGTGGGGAACAAATCCGACCTGGGGAACAATTACAACGTGGGGAACAATCAAAAGATCAATAAACTCAATGCTGGTATTTTCAAACGGAGGTCCAACTTAAAACATGGATTCATCCCTCTGAATGAATCTGTATTCCTTTCAAAATAATTAATGGTGTGATGTAATAGGTGAAAAAAATCCACATGGTCCACCCCATTCATATAACTTTGGTTCATACCCAAATGTGCAAGACCGCTTTACACCCCGCTATTAATAATAGCCTAAATGCGGCGCAACGCCAAGCAACACTACCTCAGCAGTCGCAGTGCGTGAATGTACGGCGCGGTGCCACTGCTTGGGGCAAGAGGTGCGTATGTAAAACAGAATTACTTTCCTGTGCGTAAACAAAGCCGAATAATTTCTTACGATTGGTGATTGACAAGTTATAGGGGAATTTTCTTAGTGGTTACATTGAGGGTAGCTGAAGGAAAAAGCTAAGGTGCTAGCCTTGGTTTGAAACCCGGGGGTTATTACAGCTAGGACTCCCCATCAGAAGACCAAGCCAACTACAGTCTGATTACTTGATAATTGTTGGGACAGAAACGAACACAAGAAGTGCATGGACTGCGTGACCCTGGAGGAACATCATACCTCATTCTTGATGCGTAATTGGGCAAAATATGTAAAAAAGTGGCAAAGTTGTGCACTTCATGAAGTGTGTTATGAAAATCTCCTTTCCCAGAAATGTAACACAGGAGCGTCCCTTTACCTGAAAATCCAAATTTGAACCGACATGAAGGCCAAAATTTTGAGCTTAGCATCCGGTGAAGCTCTGCTAAACATATTTTCTTACGCGATTTTGGGGTATAAGACCCCTTCTACAAAATAAATTGGAAACTTGTGTTTCTGATGCATTTCTACCTTTATCATGAACATGTGAATCTCGAAATTGAAAAAAAAAAATATTTTTTTTTTACACATCAGGATTTTTTTAGTGTGGCCCCAAATGCAGAATACGGAAATTTCCGGAAAAGTAATCACTGCTTCCAAGTTAATTTTTAATCGACTGTAGTTTTGCTAGAATTGCGGCCCTCTTTCCCTCAACAAACAATGTGCAGAAACCAACTGTTCTTAAAATATAGGTGGTCTGATTTTTTCACATCATGTTCGTCGCTTTGCACGGAAGCATGTCACCGAAACCACCGGCTTCCACATTGAGCTAAACTGCTCTGGTATTTTGGGTTTTCTAAGCAAAAATGTATAACAATTACTATAAAGCAGTATGTGAGGTCCCAGTTTGGTTGATAACATTTTCGTAGTATATCTGAAGGAATAATAATATTATTACACCTCAGAATATTAATGAACAAAAATCAATGATATTTCACCTGCTGATTCATATGCCGGCAATCCCTTGGGAAATAGATTGGATATTCCCTACAACCTGTCCCCAGAGTCACGGTCAGGTGTAATAAAACAAATTACTAATGTTTATATCGGGAAAAATAGGGCACACTATTGTTCCCCTGAGACGAATCTACCTAAACAGAGATTCGAGCAGTAATCAATGGATTGTTTGCAGCGTTGCTGTGTGTGGTACGATATTGTTATGTTAATTCACAGCTTACCCCGATGATCGAGAAGCAGTATTGTATCAATACATTTCAATGTATAACCCCAGATTGCGTTTGGCGGGGTATTTTTAAATCAATGGATTTTGCTCACACGTGTGTGTTATTTGTCAAAAAAGCCTTGAACACAGTTCGACATAGGTTATAATTGCTAACTTTGAATGTTTAATGACATTTCTTGTATCTCTCAAAAATATACTGAGTTAATTAAAATGGATTTTCTCTTTCAATATTTACCAAGAATGAAACAAATGTGGACCAGTGTATTCTCACTTATTTATTCAACAGAATAGGAGTCTAATTGAGACATGGTATTTTAATTTGAATTATGTCTTATGAAAAAGAAGCATTGCATGACATGGCCAAAAACAAGTGTTAATGGGAGCCGAGTCCTAAGAACAATTATATTCACCTTAGGTCGTGAATTTAAAGCACAGAATTGGGTAAAAATTGCCTTATTGGAGGATAACCTCGCTCATAGGAAATCTAGGTGCTCACAAGCGCCACCATGCGGCCAGTCATTGCAAGCCGAAACAGGACCTAGTTGGATCGCTCGAGGGCTGCTAACAAGGACTACATTTTTACGTCCGAATTTCCTTTCTTTGTAGGTATATGCGTCTCAGTTTGCCTTGGGACTGGCTACAGGGCCTATTCACCCTCACCTTAGGTTGGGGTGATAGGCCCGAGCCAGTACCAAGGGAAAGGAAAATAGTGTACCCTAGTTCCCAATATAACATGTAGAATAAAATGCATTTATATTATAAAAGTGCATTAAAAAAAAGAAAAAAACTAAAAACAATACAAAATTTAATATGACATACTATAATATAAACATATCAAATCCTTAGACAACAAAATTTTAAGTATCAGGAAATATGCATTATACCAAATAACTATTACAGCATCCAAGGCCTTAAATTTTGCTTTGGGTTCTGAGAAAAGTATAGAGGTTATTCCTCTTTTATCAGTTTAGATCGGTGATCTAGCGTAAACAAACACCATGCTTACGGTACACAAAGAGCCGTGGTGTCGACTGATAACCACGCACCGCTTGAACGACGTACAATTTTCAATTAGGCTAGAGAATATCTGACAAGTCCAACTATTCTGCCATAATTTTTACACTTATGCATTTATATTAAAAGAAAGGAAGAAAATGTATGATGGAAGCTTTTAGTGGTATGTAGAAAACAATCTTCCTTTTCAGAAAAAATAAGTGAGATTTACAAGCAAAAAAAACAACATGCTATGAGGCTATGCGTCAACTGAGTCTTTTTCCTGTAGAAAGGAGGGAAAGTTGTCGCCCTACTATAGAAATTGGTGTAGCAATGATAAAATATGTCAGCAAATAGTTTTGGAAGTACATGGCTTTGAGCTCCTTTGGGCCAACAAAACAGCTGATATTTAAAATATGTCTCACTACAAAATATAATATCGGGTGAAAACTTGGTCTGTAAGTGCAACCCGGCAGCCCGATGAAAACAGTGCAGTGGAGTGGGGGTCTGTAATGCACGCTTGGCCGACACGAGCCCCTGAAAAACACTATGCATCACGGTGGTGACGATCTGACGCGACATCCCCGTGCCGGGAACTGTGTCATTTGCACGGCACCCCCCTCCACCGACACTGTTGCAAAGTATGTCATATTCCAGTAAATATAAAGAAAAGAATGTTAACTGAGAACTACGTCCGTTTTCCCCCAAACATGTCGATTTGGTTATAAAAATTCATGTGGGATATTCCAAAGGCCCAATTACTTTATGCCAAACAACCGCTTTAAAAAGATGATCCGCAAAATCAACGTTTGATCTGAGATTGGGGAAGGTTTTGACAATTTTGTTTAATATAATGTTGATTTTGAAGCTTATATGAGCTAGTCTTCATTTCAGGGTATGGGTTCCTTGGATATCAGGCGCCGGTGCATGATAATTTAATAATTTCGATCTTTTGGTTCTGTACATGTAGTGAATCATGTAGACAAACTCCTCTGCTCTTAAGGTCTATCATGTATTATACGATCAGGCGCGGCGTTAACTTGTAGAAAGCTTAGAACCAGTAGTAGAATTGACAGCGACCGGAGTCAGGAATTAAACAGGGAATAAAATGAATTTCTAAGAATGCACAATCCTGTGGTGTTACTTACTGGTTTTTATAAAACAAGGTGGGAAGAAGAACTGAACCAAATTTTTGCGTAGTATAGTAACCGATATCCATCAGTACCAGCCTCAATCATGGCCGCTCGCCAAGATATCGCTAGATTCGGGCTTATTTCCCGGTCTCGCAGATCTCATTTAGTACCGTCGGTGATAAAGTGTGGAAGGACTGATTGCGGTGTCAGTATTTTAATTTTTACGTAAAATATTCATCATATACGATGGTAGGGAAGATGTAGGAAATGATTCCGAATACGAACAACTGAGCCAAAATAAAGTCATGACAATGCTTTGCATGCTTTGTATATGCATGTGCCGTATTACAGACCGTAAACATGGTGAAGACTCGCGACATACGAAATGACGTCACAGGCACAACCTATATAGGCTTCCTTCTGATACTAAAATCTCCATTTTGATGAGGGAAAGGGGAGGGAGGCAAGGCTGTCATTCGGGTCACACACCTTTATAGACTCAATTTTCTACCCCTCTACACCGCTGAACTAGTGCATTGATGAGGTTTTATTAATCTTGGTTTCATTCCATTGGTAAGTGAAAACTATAACACAAAACATAAAATAAAATCTGAAGTCTCTTACAATAGAATTTGCATACTTTGAATTAAAACCAAACATCCCACACTTCACAAGAATTTTCAAATTGGAAACTGGACATTTAAATAAAATTAATGGACTATATTCTTAATAGCTCCCCATTTTGCACCGGGGTGGAGAGAGGCAAGCGGGGTAAAGTGCCTTGCGCAAATGCAAAACACATTGGCCTAAAGCAGGACTCGAACCCAGGACTTTGGGTCATGAGTCGGCCGTTGTAGTCCACTGGACACATGTGCCCTAATGGCTTTTCTATTTCCGATCAGTAAAAGCCTCTCTGGCAAAAATTCATGTTTAAAATCTTAAATTTTGAGATAAGCACCATTACATGAAACATTGTAGTGCTTCATAAATACAATCTGAGCACCTATTCCCAAACAAATGAAACAAATGATGAAGGGAGGGTAACCCTAAGGCTTTTTTTTTACTCGAATTTCTGATTTTTGCCCCATTTTAAACATCAAACTGTGTTCTATCGTTACCAAAAGGTTATCCAAGCAGACAATACTGAGCTGTATTTTTTGCCCGATTTAAAGCAGCCATTTGACCATTTAAAGGTCACAAAAGCACATAGTCTTAACGGCGGGAATTTAAGCACACTACACGCTGTCAGGCGCAAAGGAGCA
>JAMKCH010044290.1:0-11903 GCA_023653785.1 Ophioderma brevispina | reverse complement strand
CAGTGTTGAGAAAGTCAACTGTTAGTTGACGAAACGTCCACAGTAAGCGTGAAATATTTGGACTAGTTAAAATGAAACCGTAAACAAATGATGCTGTTAATTTTTTTTAAAAGCAGATTCAGATGGTTAAGTTGCTTTATGTGCAAACACCTTCCATTTTAATCTCGTAATACGTTGCGAGCTAATGCGAGAGCCCATTCGGCCTATGCGCCAGGCAGAACATTGTGCATTGCAAAGTTGTACACGTTCGAAAAAGAGAAAAAATGCACTGATTAATCCACTGACATCGCTCCTTTTATTGACAAGGCTATAACAAATAGGACGTTTATTTGTTGGGTTATAGTACTATAGAACAATTTATTTTGCGAGGACATCGCTATTTACGCTTGTAACAAGGTGATTTTCTGAGACACGATGCAGTCTGATAATCAGACGTACCCGCGGTGCAAATTTGGCAACCGCATTGACAAATCGAAAACAATCCACAGGCTAAGCCGCAGGGGAATACTAGTAACAAGCCGTCTGGCGTGTCCAGCGACGATAAAAATCAGAACAAATCCAAAATGAAGTCCGGTGCTGATAAGATTAAATCGAAAGTCGCCCAAAACCCGGTGCGAAATCCGGCGCAAAACCCGACCCGAAACAAAATCAGAAGGGTCAAAATGCTAATACCAAAACTGCCAATTTGGAAATATTGCTCAGGCAAGAACATAACAAAAATTTCGAAATTCAGAAATGGTTATGAAGTTGCTTTGTGGTCAGTTGATCAGAACAATTTGTATAACACTGGACTGTGGATGGTGGTCCTAGGGATAGCCATACATTACTGATTTAGGTCCAATTTCAGACACTGATAGTGAACCAGGGTTATCCAGTTGGGTCCCTGGTATGATAGTTCCAGACTCATGCTAGTGATACCATGGGTGATATTGATATGTGTGGTGATGAAATACTTCTGTACACTCTCAGGGCGAGAGTATTTGTACACCTAGCATTACAGGGATATCTGAATCCAAGGGCAATGATAAACCTCAAACCCAGAATCAGACTCAAAAATATGAATCAGGCCTTGGCCTAGGTATGGATGGTTTTGCGGGCGGATTTTGCCAATCCGACAAAAAATGGTGGAGCAATTTAAGATACACAATGCAAAGGAGTACTGAATAATGTTACCCACAACGGTAAAAGACCAAAAGCATAACTGAAACCTGTGGAAAAAATTATGCACCCCAACAAACTGTGAGCGGCTTGTCCTGCGAAAGTTAATCATAAATCATTTGGGACAATGTTGCCGACCCAAAAATACGGTCACTGGACTTGAAAACCTTCAGGCTGTGAAAAACCGTTAGTTAAATGGGATATCGCCCTCGCACAAAACTTGGCGAACAAAACACGCTAAACCAAGCAGGAAAAGAGCCATGGCACCCTACAACTCTGTAGTTGAAATGAACATTTGAGACGGGAGATGATACAACCGTCTCTGAACGCTAGAATTTGCTCACTCTGTAGTCACCGGTCAAGGACACGAAATGCTTCGGTGCATGATCTTGCACAGACAGTGAAAAACAGTGAAGAAGAGCAGGAAAAACTGCGGGTAATGCATAAAAACAAGTATGGACAAAGAGATACAGTCCGTTCCCCACAGCAACGTATGGGTGACCAAGCAGCTGGATGGGGTCCAAGCAGGCCCAATATGAAACGACTATGATGCAGGCAAATATGATGCGTTCCCTTTTTAGGGGAAAACAAGCCGCGAACCATGGGGTTTCCGAAGAAGCCAAATCAGCAAAACAACCCATTAAGATGACCAACATGGACCAACCCAACGCAAGAACCGCCAGCCGGGAAATCTCAACCCAGGCAGTAGAAGCCAGTGAGAATAAACAAGAGGTAGGTAAGTGTCCTAGTCTTAACCTACATATGAATAATCTTGAAACGATTGCATCGCAGGTCAATTGAAATTGTTTATAAATAAATGGAGGAGTTACAACAGACTTGCAAAATTTTGGAAGCAATTTCTGGCTATAAATTGAAGTTTAGTGAATCCTCCAGTACAGACGAGCGGTTCCGCCTCCATATAAATTAACAGTGGTAGAATTAAAGCGGTAACTGTGAAATTGAAAGACTTGAGCAGAACAAGTCATAGAACAGTCCGCACATGAAGAGGGTGAATTCTATCAAATGTATTTACAAGACAAAAAAAGGATGGGGGTCTCGATGATTAGATCTATCCAGACTAAATGATTTTCTAGAATTTCATCATTTTAAGATGGAAACATTTGAACGGGCCACACAGCTATGTCAACCAAAATTGCTCATGGCATCAACTTGACTGCGTGATCCATACTCTTCCATCCCAGCTGAATTTAATCACAGGAAATATCTGAAATTTTGTGTCGAGGGAGCATACCAATTTACAGTGTTGCCAAATGGTTTAAGTTCAGGACCACGGGTGTTTACCAAAAAATCCTTGAAACCAGTTTTAGCTGCATTACGAGCTGAAGGGCATGTAATTATTTCCTATATAGACGACACACTGATCGTAGCTGATTCAAAACAAACACGCAATACAATCAGTAAACATGCAGCTACTTGCTTTCCAGGCGGAGGTTTTAAGTCAATCCAGAAAAGTCAGTTTAGCCCTCGCAGGAACTAGTGTTTTGGGGCTTCATTATAGACTCTAAAAATATATGAGTTAAGTGCCAATACAAAAAAGAGATGAAATAAAGGACTTTTGCTTGCAGATTTTAGCAGCCCAGTCACCCAGCATAAGATTTGTCTGTACTGTTTTGGGGAAACTGGTATCTGTATTCCCAGCCGTCAGTTTGGGCATGGTAAAATTATAGAGATTGGAGAAAGATTAAAATCCAAGCCCTCAAGTATAATAGAGGGCATTTTGACAGGACTATGCAAATATCAGAGGGAGCCAGCGAAGAATTAAATTGGGGTGTAACCAATTTGGGAGGATGCATCTAAACCAATCAGTATACCAAAACCACATGTGTGCATCCACAGTGATGCTGTGGTCTGGCTGGGGAGAAACAGATGGTGAAAACCAGATAGGTGGACGATGGAATCTGTGTGGTGGTGAGCGGTGTAACATGCCATGAAATTAATGAAAATAATTATCTGGAACTACTTGCCGCTTTCTTTTGCAATTTATAATCTTTCTGGTTCAAACAAGCAAAAATATTCATATCATGCTGAGACTGGATAATACTACTGCGGTAGCCATATGTAAATTAATATGGGCGGACCAAATCTGTAGCATGGCAATAACTAGCAAAGGTTTTTTGGAATTGGTGCATCAATAGGAGCGGCTGGGTTACAGCAGCACATTTACCTGGATCAGACCACATTGCAGATGCAAAATCTAGAAAGTTCAATGATCAGTTAGAATGGATGCTTGAAAAAAGGGCATATTCAAGATACGTGATGAAAATTTGGCATAACAGATATTGAATCTTTTGCTTATCGCCTCAATGCTCAGGTGGAGCGTTATGTATCATGGCATACAAGATCCAGGTGCTGAAGCTGTGGATGCTTTTGGTCATTGCATGTTGGGGGGACAAATTCTTCTATGCATTTACACCTTTTGCACTGATTGCAAAATGTTGCAAAAGTGAGTCAGATAAAGCAGATGGTTGGATGATAGTGCCAAAATATGGCTTTTTACCTTTAGCCCTGGGTGTACCTCATTGGCTACTTCATATGTGAGTTACGCGGACAAAACCATATTGACTCCCCAAAACATGACCCCCAAACTCTTGTTAACCACCACAACCTACAAAGTTAAAACAGGTGCCACCCATTGAAAGCCACAATCTTACCGTGCTTTGCTGCGAGAATTGTCAGGCGCCCGTTTCAAGAGGCAGGACTTCAATAAAAGTCAATCAGACATCATCCTTGCCATCATGGGCCAAGCATCACAAACAGCAATACCAGAGTGTATATTTCAAAGGTGGCTCGCTATTTTGCAGTGAAGGAACTATAATTTTCATTGCAAGCAACTGTAAAATGACCATGGTTTTGGCAATGTTTTCACCCATTTGTTGGATGCTTGGGGTACAGTGCCTTAAAGCACAGCCAGATCCGCACTTTCTGCATTTATTATTCTACCTGGGGGCATACCTTGGGGTCACACCCCGTCATATCAAGTGTAATTTTCAAAGGGGTTTTTAATATGAAACCACAGCCGCAAAACCACAATATGAAACTGTGTGGGATGTAGAGTTGTATGGGATATGTGCGGAACTTTAACCCGGCAGTGAAACTGAGATTGAAGGATTGGACCCTTAGACGTGTATTTTAATGGCACTAGTTTTGCCAAAACGTCAACAAACCTTACACAAGCTTGATCATTGAAAAACTATGACGGTTAGAACACAAATACGTTGTAATTTCTGTGCAAGGTTTGCTGGAAAAGAGTAAAACCGGAATACTGGTTTTTAAGTTGAATTTTTGCATTTATCAAAGGACAAAAAGAATTGTGCTTTATTTTAAGTATCTTGTTGAGTAATTTGAAGCGTACAGCACTCTTAGGGAGTCAGAGAAGCAGCCAATTTCAGCTACAGGCAAGCGCCACTAGCCAATCAAGTGAGACACAAAAGACTCACTTGCAAGGTAGCTTCAAAAACCAGTTAATGCTGATGCAGGAATAGACATAAGCCAATTCAAACACATCTCGACTCGTGCTGCAATTCAAATCCAAAGCAAGACAGCGCAATGCGCCAATATCTGAAATTTGCAGAGAGAGGGGGGGACGGGGTGGAGTAGGGAAAGGGGACCTTTCAGAATACTACAGAAAATGCCTATTGAAAGCGTTGGAAAATTTTGCCAAAAGCTGGTTAGGACACATAACAATGTGTACAGGTGTTACATGAAACATGCAGAAATTATGCTGTTTGATATTACTGTATTGATATGTTTGTCAAGGTGAAATTTACGGTATTGGGCTATTACAGCGCACCAAGTTTGATAGGTGTGGCAATAAATGTTCATGTAAAATGGAGAAACACAGAGTTGAAGATGTTACGCAATTTTGACATAGAAATTTTAACTGAGCAAAAAGTTTACTGTAGAACTAGAAATTGTGCATAAGGAATTGCACTATTGAATTGTTGACGTGTTAAGATTCAGACTGAAAAACAAAGGATCAACATCAAAACGTAAAAAATTTTGTAAGTTGTGGTTTAGTGTTCATACGAGTATGTAGTTTACAACATTTGGTGGTTCAAGTTCAGAGTACAAATTTGGAGGTTTATAATAACATAACCCAGAGATGGCTTTAAAGATCTCGCATTATCTCGCAACGTTTTACGAGATAAAATAGGAAGATTAAACCCTAAAGAACTTACCTTGTTCGGCAGTTTGTCTTTATTTTATGAAGTAATGGAGAGGTGGTGAGAGAATGTGCCTCCTCTCCCACCCTTGTATTCAAAATGATTGTTAAGGTTCTGTTTAATCTAGCAGAAAGAATATAACTCTGGTTTTGAGTTTATCCTTATAGCCTGACTTGCGCATTGCTGCGAATGGGATCTCACATTATCTCCCAACTCTCCATTAATTCTAAATAAAGATAAACTGCGAACAAGGTAGTTTCTTGTTGATTTTTATTTGTTATTAATTCATTAGAATCTTCAAGAGAAAAGGTTTATTATTTCCAAAATTTAAGTTGATTCTGATGGGGCAATGTTATTTATGGATGTATTGTTTGTGGTCGGGTGCAATAAGCCCACGGGTTGTATTTTCGTCTGCTTAAGACAGAAAAAGACAGAAAATACAAAATTGAAAATTTCTTCCATAGTAGATGGAATCGCATGTAGAAATAGGCACCCATAGGTATACATGCGAGACCATATTCAAATGATAAGGAATTTCAACTTTGTGGGATTTTGCAAACACCCGGTTGGTTACTTTTGTGTGTGTGTGTTGTGGGCTGTGTCTGTACTGTGTGTTCCATTTTGATTAGATGAACTGGTTTGTGCTGCTATTCTTACATGCTTTGCAATCAACTTCATACTTGGGCACATGAACCACTGACCCACAGGCTACGAATGTTTGGAGTGCCAAATCATGACCAGGCATTTTCAAATAGAAACCCCAACCGTTCTAACCTCGTCTAACCAAGATTCATTCCCTTGAAAAATGTATGGTAACACGAGTTGGTCAGCCTCTATAAGGCTAATATAGTGTGTGCACACATGACCTCTAATGCCATTGTTTACCTTGTGATCCAGTCTCCTAACGTTGCTTAGGTTTTAGGAGTTTACTAGAAAGATGAAATTCTACTAGTGTCCAAATAAGTTGACTAACTTGATCGGTATAGTGGATGCAATACCCGTGCACTGTCATCTTTGTGCACTTAATGATCTAACTTGCACATTTTGCTCTGATGGCTCATTCCGTAAAAGGGTGAACTTCTACCAGATTCCCAAGTCCTCCAAATTTGAATGAAAGGTAATGCTGCATGCAAGTAATACCCGTACATTGTGTCATCACTATTTACACATATTCATGACTCATTTCTATTTGCTCCATGCCAGGGAGATTTTTCAGTTTTAACTGAATACTTGTTTTAGTATGCATGGGTAATGAGGCTGAGAGCATGAATGCCCATTTAAATTACATCCATCGCAGAATTAACAGGATATTTTATGGGCTAAACATTTTTCATCGTAGTATAGAAGGTGTAGTATCCAAGCTAGTTAGTTAATGCGCATACTCAGGAATTGTGTATGTTTTTAATATGTGACTGAATGCTTATTGGCTAATCATATTCAATCGGCATTTGGATAGAATAGGGGCCCTCTTGTGTTTCAGGCACGAGTAATGATTGTTGAATCAGAAAATACACATAAACCGGGGACAAAAAGTATCTTGGCCAGGTTTTCGATAGTAGTGTGCCAAAGTTAAGACCATTTTTGAAAGTGATTCGAAATATACTTTTGTTTTGCCCAGGTCGTTGCTCTTTATTTAATAACTTGGCTTGTCAAAAAGGCTTGACAATGCTGAGATAACTGCCCATAAGACGCAAACCTCAAAACCAAAAGGTTGCAATTTTTTGGATTTTCAATGGATGCACATTGCAGTGTACTAGGACACGAACACGCGCACCACAATCAATATTGCAAGTAGGCTCCTTCATGGGAAAACCTCTTTTGTGTCGAATCAATCACTTATTATTGCGTTAAACCACACAGTGACCATTTAAAATTAAAAAACTGCAACTTTGGGTTTGGGGGGGTTTGCGTCTTTTTTTCGGGCGTTCTAATCTCAGCCATTTTTGCTCGCGTTTTTACAAAGCGAGGTGTTAAATGAAAGATCAGAACCCAGGAAACAAAATGTATATTTCGAAAACTTTCAAAATTGTGAAAATCTCTATTGCTGCATGTTGCAGCCATCTTCCTAGATCTTTGTTTTGATTAACACCTGCCTATAACCCCCATATAACATACTATTAACCATCAGATGTACTAGAAATGTTTGGTCTATATATTGTCACTATATTATCGTGGCTCATTATGTAAAGTCTTTAGGAGTTACATTGACCAAATGGATGGTAATACATATTAATTAGCTCAGAATGTTTATTCCCATTGTTTAAAGACACTATCAGTGTTTGCTAACTCAGCAAATCGAAAAAATCATCAAAAATCAGATTTTTGACTGTATGTAACAAGTAAGGTATCCTAAACTACCCTGCAAATGATAACACCAGAAGCTACCGATAAGGACAGAATCCTAGATTTGAGTCATACTGTCCGAACGGACACTTACTACAAACACTTTTGACTTGAGAATCGTATCTTTGAACACATGCCGTTTTCTTCCTTTTCTGTCCAATTCCGACAGCTTGGAACAAGGTAACGTAATGAGAATTCTACAGACTATCCTTCACTTAGAAGCTATGCCGGCAAATTTCAAATTTTTCAAATCACTGATAGTGTCTTTAAGTGTCTCCGTGTGAATTGAATAAGTGTGATTTTGATTTTGATTTGGTGTTTTTCGGGGAAAATACAGGAATGGCAGCCTTGAATTCTGATTTGTTCTCTAATATAAAAAAAACAGAAAGGGCGACAACTAAGGGTATAACAATTTTAGGCATAGCCTGGGCATGTGCCCGAAAAATTGGCTTCTTGCACAGCCTTGGTGTATTGATCCAGTTTACTGATTACTTGTGCATTGCAAACCATCTAGCACGCCTTCCCCTGACCCCCACTCCCTGGCACTTCATAAATCAGTTTCTCTTTTTTCAGTGAGTTAGGGACAATGACGTCACGGGTGGCCAAACAATACATTCACACAAAGCTTTACTTTTTTCTTTGATGACCTTGGCTTAGGAAAGATTTTCAGGATTGGCCCCCTCTGGCCTTGCGAAGGGCGAGCGCGCTGATACAAGGAGGTTTTGCTTGTAAGGGGGAAAGCGTTGGAATTTTAATTTTTTTGGCCCGATTGTTTGGTTAAAAGTGTAAAATTATTGGGGGGGGGGGGGGGGTTCAGGGTACGAGCCACCCCACCCCCCCCCCCCCCCCCGCATCAAAATTATTGGGGTGCCCAAGCCCCCCGTTTCCTAACCGTCAATCCACACAAACACAAAATGATCCCAATTTTAGTCTATTTGGTTGAGTTTCGTCTTAATCGTGTCCAACACAGTGCCTCTCAAATATATCCAGAGGCCATAGCGATGTGTTCTTACTCTACAGCACGTATGGCTGCTTCACTTCGCAAGGTTCTTATCTGTGGTATTGTTGCTCCCGGCAGACCAGACAGGTCTACTATTGCCTGTGTATTGTCCTTATCTGCTCCCAGGTAGCTTCCACTTCTGTCTGCAAGGAAACTTAGATCGGCCAATTTGTGGGGGTAGTCTAATGCTACAGTAATGCAATGCACACGGCATTCTAAAAGCAGAACAAAACGCGACTCGTCTCCGCCAGCTCCTCCCGTGGCCTGGTTTGCCGCATTTTGTATCCCCATCCATTTATATATCGAAAATTTTATTTTCACTTCAATTTTTTTTTAAATCAGTTTTTTTTTTTTAAAAAAAAAAAAAAATCCAAAGTGAAAAAAAAATTCTCCAACGAAGAAAAAAAAATCTGAGAAAAAATTCCAAAAAAAAAATTTCTAAAAAAAAAAAATCCAATTCTAAAAAATTCCAAAAATAATTCAAAAAAAAACTTCAAAAAAAAAAAAAAACTCAAAAATCTAAAAAATCAAAAAAACTAAAAAAAATCCAAGTTTAACAAAAAAAAGATTTTTTCAAAAATTTAATTGTTTTTTTTTTTAAGTGGGGGCCCTGCCGCTATAGCTTGCAGGACCCCTTAGCAATCGTTGTGCGTGTGTCTGTAGATGTAATGTGTTGGATGTTGGTATGTGTGTATGTGTGGATGTTTGTCACCAATTGTTAAGTTTTTTTTTAAAGGTGACCTCATTGAAATTGAACTTCAATTGGAACAAAACCAAACTTCTGTCATAGGTGTTCAGCACTGGGATCCGTCATATGTTATGATTCAATGTCTGTTGACCGGTCAAGGTCATGTTGAAAGGTCAAGTCCTGTTTGAAAGGTCACGGTCATTTAGGGTCAGTTGAGAAATGGGGGCTAAAATGTAAATTCCTCTAAATTGAAAACTTGAAGTTCGTTGAACCAAACCTTTTGTCATAGGTGCACCTCTCTCCCTCCTTAGATTTTGATGAGATCACAGGTCACGTGCGGGTCAAAGGTCAATGGGCGGCCCACAGCTTATATTCTTTGGAATATACGAGCGCGAAAGCTGAGAACCGCGAATCTAGTTTTCATTTTTTTATTTTTTTTGGCGTCATTGTTTTATTTTTTTTTTTTGGGCGTCGATCGGCCACCGTAAAATTGTGACCAGTTCCGGTAAAATCTGGGTCTGGGATGAAGGCTATTAGCAATTGGCCATGGCTTTTAAGGATTGTTTAAAAGCACGCTTTCAATGTGAAAATGGAAATTTTTTACCATTAAGGGCAAACAATTTTTATATTTCTTGGGTCTAAGGCAATATTGGTAGATTTTAGGGGCTAGCTGCAGATGTTTTAATACAGAGTTTTGTCGAGGTTACAACAGAATTAAAATTGTTTTGTTTTCTCTCCAGACCAAGAAATGGCACTAGTTTGACGAACAACTTCAGGTGCTCTTAATTGCTGTATTAAGTAATTGATTATGGTGGATTTCAGGTTGAATGTCAATATGAATTCAGAGGAACTCCAAGTAACTTTGGAGTATATCCTTGACCATTTCCTCTTGCATCCGTCAATAGCACAGTCCGATCTTAACTCACAATTGCAGAGTATATGCCAAACATTGGCATTCGTCGGAATTACTTCCCCTAATTCATAAGAATACACGTCAGACTAGGGTCACAGCACTATCTTATGAAGGCAATTGACATACCTGTATGATTTGGTGATTACGATTATGTATCCTCTAACTGAAGATATTATTATTTGACCTTATCAGTATAAGCTAATCTCATAATTAATAGCTTATCTGGAATTCTGTCTTCTGACAAACATGTCGTGTTTTGTGCAACGATACATGCTACACACATGTGTGCAACTGTTTTGACATTCGATATTCTGATAGCATGGATTGAATGATATTGCAAGGTTGTGCAAAGTGAAGAACAGGGCCTTGCGTTAATGCATTTATGACGTATGTTTGCTGTGCGAATAGAAGTAAAACTGATAAGGAAGAAAATGCATTCTTGGCACAATCTTGGGAATTTTTTGTTTTTTTAAGGCACGATCGATAATCCACAAAAAATACATAAAAATTTGAAATTTGGTCAGTAGAATTCTCATAGATATATTTTTGGATAACTGTTGACAAAAAACAAAGTGATGTAAAAATATGAATGTTCATTCAATCGCATGATGCTTTAAGTGCCCAACCTGTAATTTTCTGTAGGATATAATCTCTATCAAATCCAAATTTGCCCAAAAGAGTTTAGAAATATTTGAAGTAGAAATAGACGCTTCTTCTCATAAAGGTGCTTGGTTCCGATTATGTCTATTTTGTCTCTACTGATATGAAAACCTTGCCCTAGCACGTTCCCCGCCCCATCACGTACCATGGGAAAGACACTTGCGCTTTGGTGTGGTAAGAAGCAAATATGTCTATTGCAAGCCTCTTCCATACTGCCAATCTTGATGGTTAACCATAAAAAGGACGGTTTTTTTGTTTATATCTTGGAATGAATGGATTTGAGTGCTCTCACATTGAGGATGACAATGAGAAAATACCGCTTTATCTGATATCAATCGATACTAATCCTGGTAAATCGGGGGGTCCCCAAAGACTACGGAACAGGCCCTTTAAGACATTTCATACTCTAGTTTGTTTTTTACTTGGTGTAAAGGACTGCCAATGATTTGAGTTACATGCAGGACAATAATTGGTTGTATTGGCAAAACGGACAAAATTAATGTGGCATGTGTGTTATGAATGTGTTTTATGTGTCAAACTTTAAAGGGGCATTTCGTGATCCCAAGGCCTCGTCCCCCCGACTTACCCCAAAAAGTCGAGATTTTTAATCAGCTGAACCGTTGGCCTTAGTATTGTTGCCTAATCTTATGTGAGATTCGACCTTACTTTAGAAAAAATTGATAATTTTGTCATTTTCTGTCTGTTTTGCAGACATAAATTAAAGAACTGTTTTTTCTTACACAGGGTGGGCTATGGAGAAGGTTGATTCTAACTTCGCGCGATAAGCCAAAACACACTGTCAGAATCAACTGAAATTTTTTTGAAATAACCTTTTCTTGGCAATATCTACAAACATAAATGAAAAGTAAGTTGCTATAGGATCCCAAATTGCCACCTTTAATGATTGAATGACTCCTACAGATATTGCAATTAATATTGTGATACACCTGAAATTAG
>JAMKCH010044289.1:0-12702 GCA_023653785.1 Ophioderma brevispina | reverse complement strand
AATTCGCCGAAGTCACTTTATAGATGGGGTTTGGAATGAAGTCCATTCTATCAAGATTATCAAAACTGTTATATACTTAATCCGGGCCATCCCCCTTTAATCCCCAAAGATGCAAATCATGAAATATCGTGATTAAGCCCCACAATACACCTAGATAGGAATAAGCATATGGCAGCTATTGTGAATACTCATATAATGCTACTAACAAACAGCTGCCTTATGATTTATGCGTACAGTATGGGATATTACCCTTGGTTTCTTGCCCGTTCTAAAACTGGAACAAGTGTTTTACCATTCTTTGAATCGAAACATGGATAATACATCCAATTTGTCCTAGTCCTAAACTTGTACAGTGGGCTAGAAATCCGCGCTGTTGCCGCTGTCGCCGCTGTTGCTGTAAAATCTGAGCTTGCACTGTCACCGCATCCACCTTTCACGCCGTCGATGCAGTCAAATTTATAAAGGTGGAACTTCGCGCTGACCACTTTTAAACAAAAGGTTGGAGGAAGGGGTCCAACCCCTTTAGTCCTCTGATCAAATTACCCAGCGTTTTAGAACTACTAACATTCGCGCTGTTGCCGCTGTCGCCGCTGTGTCATGCAAAAGTGAAGCTTCGCGCTGTGGCCGCATCCGACTTTTTGCTAAACAGGTAGATGTAGGGAGGGAAAAACCCCTCTTCCTTAGTCTGATAAAAATGAATCAATGGACCAGAACAACATCATTCAGCGTTGACGCTGTCGCGCTGTTGGCCTTTAAAAATATGGAGCTTTCGCGCTAATCGCGCTGCCAAATTTTAAACAGGAGGATGTGGGGGGGGGGGGTCGTCCAAACCCCCTTCCTTAGTCTTTTTGATACAAATGAACTCAACAGGCTAGAACAACAGTCATTAGCGCTGTTGCCGCGTCGCCTGTAAAATTGGCGCTTCGCGCTGTCGACGTGCCCAATTTTTAACAGGAGGAAGTGGGGGGGGGGGGTCCACAAGCCCTTACTTAGTCTGTGATACAAAATGGACCCCCCCAAGGGGCTAGAACAACAATCATTATGCTGTTGCCGCTGTCGCCGCTGTGGCATACAAAATCTGAGCTTCGCGGCTGTCGCCGCATCCGACTTTTTTAAAAGGTCAATTTTTGCGCTGTCGCCGCTTTACCAATTTTCATAAAGGTTGAACTTCGCGCTTTCGCCGTTGCCCAATTCTTACACAGGTAGAGGTGGGGGTCCAAACCCGCTCCTTAGTCCTCCGATTAAAATGAATCAATGGAACCAGAAAAACAATCAGTCACGCTGTTGCCGCTGTCGCCGCTGTTGCCGTAAAACCTGGATATTCGCGCTGTCGACGCTGCAAATTTTTAAACAGGAGGAAGTGGAGGGGGGGGGGGTCCAAATCCCTTCCTAGTCTTTTGATTACAAAATGACTCAACGGGCTAGAACAACAATCATCAGCGCTGTGGCCGCTGTCGCCGCGGTTGCCTACAAAATCTGGATCTTAGCGCTGTCGCCGCATCCGACTTTTTTAAAAGGTCCAAATTTCGCGCTGTCGCCGTGCCAACTTTTCATAAAGGTTGATCTTCGCGCTGTCACCGTTGCCCAATTTCTAAACAGGTACGGTGGGGGTCCAAACCCCTTCCTTAGTCCTCGGATAAAAATGAATCAATGGACCAGAACAACAACCATTCACGCCTTTGCCGCTGTCGCGCTGTGACTGTAAAACCTGGAACATTTCGCGCTGTCGACGCTGCCCATTTTTAAACAGGAGGAAGTGAGGGGGGGGGGCCCAAATCCCCTTCCTTGTCTTTTGATTTACAAAATGACTCAACGGCTAGAACAACAATCATTAGCGTGTGCCGCTGTCGCCGCTGGTGCCTACAAAATCTGGAGCTCGCCGCGTCGCCGCATCCGACTTTTTGAAAAAGGCCAATTCGCGCGGTCGCCGATGCAACGTTGAATAAAGGTTGAACCTTCGCGCTCTGTCGCCGTTTGCCCTAATTTCTAAACAGGTAGAGGTGGGGGTCCAAAAACCCTTCCTTAGTCTCTGATAAAATGAATCAATGGACCAGAACCACAATCATTCACGCTGTTGCCGCTGTAGCCGCTGTGGACCTGGTAAAATCATGGAGATTCGTGCTGTCGCCGCTGCCCATTTTTAAACAGGAGGAAATGGGGGGGGTTCAAAACCCCCTTCCTTAGTCTTTTGATACAAAATACCACGGGATAGACAACAATCATTAGCGCTGTTGCCGCTGTCGACGCTGTGCTACAAAAACCTGGAAGCTTCGCAGCTGTCGCCGCATCGACTTTTTTAAAAGGTCCAATTTCGCGCTGTCGCCGATGCAACTTTTCATAAAGTTGATTTCGCGCTGTCGCCGCGCCAATTCTAACAGGTTCGAGGGGGGGGTCCAAACCCCCTTCTTATAGTGATGAGCCCAGACCATCAAAAGTAGCCTTATTGGTTCACCCTGGGGGGGGGCAAAGAGGCATGATACCCGGGTGCCTAACACTATGACGTAAACAAAAATGTATGATGGCCTGCTGTAGGGGTAGCTTTAGCGAGCTAGGGGCTCACAAGAGATATACAGGGGTCAAAATTGAAAAAAAGTGGGTCCAAGTTTTTTTGTTGAATTACATACCAATTGTGTATGTATGATCACAAGGATTAAAAAAAGTAGTAGTTTGTACTATCTCCCGGGACTTACCCTTGGAGTTATAAGCCGAAAAACGTAATAGGTCAAAGGTTAAAATTTAGCTTTACAGGGGTAAAGTACTAGAAAAAACGCTTCCAATTATACAGTGGAAAAGGTTCATCTTATTGTAATGCTAATTACAAGAAACTAAGGTATAGTTGGGACAATGTGTACATGTATAGTTACCAGTTACACCAAAAATTAGCCCCAGCCCCTATAGGGGTATAGGGGTAGTACTAATGAGGGGCGTAAACTTGGTAATTACATATTGCAGATGGTTCGAAACTATTCCTATTGAATTGATGAGGAACATTCAAACAATATGAGCCATTTCCACATGAAACTGAAGTATTTTTTAGTATTTGACCCCTTGTATAGAAAGCTAAAATTAAACCTTTGACCTATAATAACGGTTTTCAGCGTAAACTCATAGGGGTAAGTCGGAGATAGTACAAACTCTACATGTTTTTAATCCTTGTATCATACGAACAATTTGGTTGTAATTCAAAACCATTGGTCACTTTTCAATGTTGACCCCGGTATAAATTCTCTTGCGAGCCCATAGCGCCGCCTTACGCTACCCCTACAGAATGGCATCATACATTTTTGGTATTGTCATAGTATGAGTTGTTAAAACGCCCTGGTATAAATGCCTCTTTGCCCCCCCCCCCCCCCACACCCCCCCAGGTGATACCGGCCAACATGCCTGGCGCAGCCCACTATTAGTCTTTTGATACAAAATGACTCAACGGGCTCTAACAATCAAACGATCACAATGGGGACAATCTGCAATGGTTCAATTGGAACTCAACAAAGGTCGACACTTTCATAAGTTGTAAAGAAATACTCATTCGTGCTAAACCGTTGCATATAAAAAAATTCATATACGGTGTTGTAATAATTCAGTTGCAAATTTCGATGAGGATAAAGGGCGCACACACTAATAAACGCGGCCTTGAAATACACGTAAAACCCCTATACCACATTGCGCTCTTTGATTTGCACCCCGTCGGGACAATATTGAATTGTTTTGAACGATTTCCCTACAGATCACAACTAAAACTTCAAAGAAGTTGCAATTTTGATATCATTCAGTAGAGATTTTTTGTAAGAAAAGTGCATATGAACAGCGACACCACTATTTTGGAGCCGACGTGCCACGCATCATAGCCGCTTTCGACCAGGCGGAAGTCGAGGGCCTAGTTTGCCACAGAATCGAATTTCAAAGATTTGTATAATCTCAGCGATGATCGAGCTGCACTCTTTCCTTTTATTATAATATACACCATCATTGGAAACACGCCCCAAAGGACTTGCAAAATTATCTTCAGCACGTTTGCTATTTTCCGGAAAACTACCTACAATTACACCAAAAATGGAGTGATTTAGTGTTGCGCCCATAAAGGCCTAACTGCCAGACGTAGAAGTTTGCGGAAGTAATTAGGTTTTACCGCCAACAGTTTCGAAACACTCGCGATTTAATAAAAACACCTCTTTTCAAAAAGCATGTAGGCCTAGTCATGCACTACTATAGCACTCGCGCGGTAGCCGCTGCCTAGTTTGTAGGTAAAAAAGGTGTAGCTTCGCGCTGTCGCTGTTGGAGTAGGGTATTCTAAAGGTTCCAAAATATTATTGACTTTCATTATGAGAAAAATAACTTTTTTCTTATGACGTAGGCCATGTTAAGGTTAACCAAAGTTTTAAATCCTGGTTTTGTCCCCATCAACGGGGGTGGCGGATACACCTCACACTCAGCAATGCTGCTGTTTTAGGATTTATTGGAGCAAAAGGTAAAAATGTTCACTCCCAATAAACTGTTTTGGCCAAGATGGTCAATTTTTTTAGGGGAAAAATCAGCCAAATTTCCATTTAAATGATAACAGAATATCTATACTCAATAAAATATTCATAGGCCTAATTGACCATACGACAACTTCTAAAAAGTACAGGTCTTTGCGAAAAAAAACATCCCCCAAATAGGGGCCTTTGACATTGGTATTTTTTAAATATATTGGGTCATTGGGTGACAACGATGCTGAAATTGGGGGGGGGGGGGGGGGGCTAACAGCCTTATATATGGTGCCCTCTTAGAGTGCCTATCCCCCTCCTTGGGGTGTATGCAGATATCAGAACCTATGGGGTGCTCAAATTAAGGAGTTTTCGTTACACACCCATCTGACACCCTTATCTACACTGTTATGTCTGGTAACATTCCACATGGTATTTCCTTTATTTTAACATATCTATGCTCCCGTTAGTAATTTTGATCTCAATCAAGTTTTCACGACTGGATTGGATAGTTTCCTGGACATTTCCTGTTAATCTAATTATCTTTATTGTGATCCCAATCCAAGCTTTGCCGCGAGTGTGATTGGTAGTTTTGGAAGGCGGGAGCAAATTGAGCCCTTTGATAATTTCTTAGCTTTTCTTGAGTTAAATCTTCAGATTGGTTCTAGCTATGAAGAAAGAAACAAGCTCTGATTTGGTGCATAGACTTGCAGGATTAAAGGGCATTTGTGAGCTAGCAGCTCTTTTTGTTATGTTTCACAGATATCCCCGAAAAATTAATTCCAAAATATCAATCAGTTGATTCCGATAGAGCATTTGATGTTCAGTGCCCAACATGCACTGGGTTGTAATTTTCTTCTGAGGAGATTCGCGATCGAATGCACACAAGATTAATTAGGGACACACACATACTTATTTAGGTCAACGGTTCAGATAATATAACAAAATCAATTTTAGGTGAAGTCGGGGGGCGGGGTGCGAGGCCGACGTGGATCACATCACAAAATGCCGCTTTAAAAATCTGTATGTGGAGAGAGTCAAGTGTTAGTGCAGGCTCCCTACCGTGCAGGCTCACCAAGCTTTTGGCCGGGGGTAGGTGAGTTCTCACTTTTGGTTTGGGTAGGGATATGCGGCTGTTGAATTTTGAAAACCACTACCCCAACAAAATACCAAAATGACAGATTTCCTACCCATCTTATACCTGCTTTGGGAGATGAGAGAAAGCTGAGAGAAATAATATGTTAAAGGTGACAAACAAAAGATTTCAAATAACATATGCAACCGCTAGCTGATTTGAACGGGTTGATCACTCTTCAAAACGCAAAACTTAAAGAGAATTTAAAAGAGAATTTATTTAAAAAAACATTACAATATTTTCTCCAATCCTTCTCTTAATGCCGTATATGCACTCCAAAGTCAAGGCTGTAAGATTTATGTTGCCTCTTCTCAACATGAACAGTTACTGCCAAAAATTGATGTACACGACAAAGGAACTCGGCCATGGCAGTCCCAAAGACCCCTAAGTGGCGTAGGCTGCATGGGTCGGAGGAAGGCGGGCTATACTCAGTGTTTACAGAGGAAATGAGGGAAGCCTTATTGCGGAAGAAGTTTCCTCAGATAGAATCACAACGTTGGGCCACTGTTGGCCCAACGTCACCCGCAACGTTGGGCCAACGTCGGAAAAATTACGTCGGCCCACGTCATTTGTCGTCGGCCCAACGATGGACCTGCGTAGTATTTTCATTATTTTGACGTTGGGCCAACGTTATTCCCAAACGTTGTCTGGTGCGATTAGAAGTGCCCAACCTCTCGACCCCACACCCCCCCCTCCTCTAAATTGGACAAACTCTTTACCACAGGCTTGTGTAAGCTCTTTATGAATATAGCAAAGAAGACCCACTGGCGTCGTCGACAGTTATATCCCATCCTGGATGAAGAATGTGATACGCGTACAATGATTTCCTGAAATTCTGAACCTGGGGAAGAAGAGTCATCCAAGGCTTCAGATTGACAAATGCTGGACGGAAAGCGCTGGGAGGAACGGTCCAGGGTATCGGACTTCACTCACCGTAGCAGAAGGCCTGGAAGACTATAAACCGCCTCACGGACAGAATTTCCAAATCATCAAATGTCAGTGACTGCCAGCTCAATCGATGAGCAACTCCTCGCAAACTCGTTTCAAGGACATTGACAAGGATTACACAGCGACTCTGTAAATAGAGATCACCAACTTCGTCGAGCCCCTGGCGATGACGGGTCACTTTCAACATCCTTCTCACTATTTTGATGAGCTCTCCTCTGCTATCAGCAACTAAAGAGGGAAAAGACCCAGGGGCCTGTAACATACCAGCGGAGTTCCTGATGCAACTACGACCTGATGTCTGAATGACTCCAGGAGTTCTACACATGTTGCCTCACCAACCAGTCCTTACCCCAGATCTGGATGAGGGCTACTATCATTCGCTCTCCCAAAATCAAACAAGTCTGTCGACAGGCTTGCCGACCGTAAAAAAGGCCAATTAATGCGACCACTGCCGACGTTGTTCCAACGTTGTTCCAACGTTGGCTTGCCAAACCCCGACCAAAAATCGTAATGCTATCTAGGTTGAGGTTAAATCGGGAAATTTTGATGGTACATCATGAAAAATCAGTCGTTTTTGGACGATACCCCTCGATGTCGGGACGAAATCTTCCCGGACCGGGTTGACTTTCCCCTGAACGCGCTTTGCCGCTAAGACCAACTGATGTAACGTCCTGGGCCACGTTGGCACGTATGGGTGCCATATCTGGGGCGCCGAAGAGGACAAACACCCATAGAGGATTCTATGCCAAACATAATAGGCTAGGGCCACCTGGACCACCCCAATCCCCTTAGAGATTTTCATCCATCAGGTTTTCAGTAGCCAAGGACCCTCAACTATCATAAATATGCTTTGTTTGCCATAATAGTGGTGGGTGGGAGCGTTACGGCCGTTGCCATGGAACCGCAGTAATGAAAAACTTGATTTCAGAAAAAATGTCATAGCTGCAGTAAACAACATTAAAAACACCTTCAAGTGTCTAGATAATGTATTTTGGTTGTCCAGTTGATTGCAATCCACAATTCTGGTCATTAAGTCATGATTATGGCGAATTTTGGCGTGCCATGGCAACGCCCTCTTAAAAAGGGATTTTTGAGGAAAAAAAAACTATTCATTGTTAAATAGACAACATATAAATAACATCTAAGTGTCAAGAAGGATACAATTGAGCTGCCCAGTTTATTGCAATTATGATTGGGACACCTAAGACCATTGTTGCCAAAAACCAGCGTCATTAACATGGCAAACACCCTCTTAAAATTGGAAAATTGGATTTGTGATGTTTACATAACGAAGAAACAATGTTAATTTAGTGATAGACTATGATTTTATTAAACCAGTTTTTTCAGTTAGCTAGTACCCTTAGCTATCAAAATCTTAATGTGCCATCATTTTGATGCTATATATGGCAGGCAGACCAGTTGCCATGGCAAAACAGTATGAGAAATTTTAAAATTGGCACAAAAAATCTATTTTTGTACAAATCAGCATAGAAACACAAAATCTAGCTGCTATTTTGATTGCAATCAAGATTTGAGTTATTAGGGTAAACGGGATGCTACGGGGGGTAGTTCCTACAGAGGTATGAGAGTAACGCATCTTGTACTAGAACACACACTTTGGATCAAATGATGAGCAATGGTTAACTGAATATATATGAAATCAGAGAAATTAACAGTTTTACGCACCCAGGTATGTGACAATACTTTTATATAACAGTCAAGGACAAAGCACAAGCAACCCTACAGGATTTTTTTTTCTAAGACTGCACCGGAGGGGGAATCAAACCTCCGACCTTACGATCACTTAGGCGGATGCCCTATCCACAAGATACCAGACATCAAAAATGGCACATGCAGCACAGAGAACATTCAGGGACGGAATGGCATTTTGGCAAAGGACTGAAATGGAATTTGAGGAAATATATAAATATAGTCTATCTTAGGACAAGACAACACAAAAATTCAATCGCAGGAGTGGGGCTCGTCGGGGAACCGCCTTGAGTTCACCGCCCGCCCATACCAGAAGGCCCGTTGACCCCATCCCATCCTATCCCACGGAGGAAAGGGATTAATTTCAGAGATTTCCTCGTTAGTTGCCAAAGGATCAGTAATATACGACTGCAGTTCCGGTTTAAGATAGTTTCTATTCTACTTATTCCTCACTGCAAAGAATCAGGGAAATGGAGACCTATCCCCACGCCTTTTCTGAAAGCAGCTTTCATATGGAAGCATTACCCGAAGTCGTGAAGGTTTTCAGAAAGGCTGTTCGAGGAGCGCTACACTGGAATTAAAGAATATGCTTACTTACATGGTTCCAGCATGCAAGTCCTCTCAGCGACGGTTGCATTTCACTGTGGGGGTGTAGGGGGGAGGGGGGTTGAGCCCTCCATTTTGTTTTCTCAAATCTCAATGGCTCCCAGAACATTCACCCATTGGTAAAGGTAGTAGCTGAATCTTGAGAAGGGGATGGACAGTTGTCATCTACGAGGACAATCGTCAGTGACCTGTGGGCTGTCTTTCTGCCGTAATGGCGCCGACTACCTTTGGTAATAGCGGAAGGTGGTTCTGGTCTGGGATAAAATATGTGGTGTTCAGGAGTCTTTTTGGATGCTCAAGTGGGTCCCGAAATGTTTTTTTTGGGGGGAGGGCCCCATCCAGTTGCTCGCCTCCAATGTTCTAGGAGTGGGAAAATATGCTGGCAGACGCTCTCTCCTGGGAAGGTCCCCAATCCCAGGTACAGCAGCCGAAGGTCGAGGGGGTATCGGTGGAGTGCCAGCGGTTCGCCGCACAATCTTCCATAATGTGGATGGTCCACACAAGACCTGTTCGCCTCAGCCATGAATCATCACATTAGGCCCAACATATTACTCTTGGGACCTAGATCCCTGGGCGAAGAAAGGACGTCATGGCGGCGGACTGCGTCGGCACTGATAGCTAATGCTTTTCACCCAGTCCGCCAATGATTCCCATGAGAGTTCTCGGGTGAAAGGATTGCTTGGCCCTGCTGGTAGTCCCATTGTGGGGCCACTGCGCTGTGGTTTCCCAGGTTGCGAGTTCTGTTTGAGAGGAACCGATTCGGCTTCCCATAGTAAGGGGCTTGGTAAGAGGTCCTTCGGTCGACCCATTGTACCGAGTACACAATAGATGCTCTGAAAACTGGTCTGCTGGGCATTTTACAGACTGCTATTACTAAGGTGAGCCTTCTGAAACAGGCTGTTGCGATCGCCGCTCAGGCAAAGTGGAAGTCAACGAGTGTATCTGAAGATTTGATCTGACTCCGCCCGTTTACCATGCATGGTGTGCCGACAAAAGACTCGATCCCTATTTGTGCAACTGTAGGCCAGATTGCCAAATTTCCGCACTCGGTCTTTCAAGGATAGGGTCCTAACTCTCCGGGGTTACCAAACAGCCATAGGCCAAAACTCAAAAGAGCTTGGTGATGGTATGACAGATTCCTCTAATCCCCTCTTGTAAAGGATAGTCACGACACATCCCTGGTTCCTAGCCGTTCCGAGTGGGATTGCACTGGCTTTCAATCTTGGTGTCAGAGGAGTTAAAAACCCATCCAAAAGCTTAGTTTTGCACCAATTTCCAATAAGATGCTTTCTTAGTGGCTCGGGCATAGGGGTTCGTACGGAGGTCACGCCTTGTCTACAGCCAAGACCCACCTCCATTGAGGACATGGGGTTCTCTATTTCTTCAGCAGGGCTGTTTGGTGAAGCATCTGATTCTTTTACATCAAAACCGGTATTTGCTGCATCCACCAGGTTGTCTGCGCTCAGAGAAACATTGGTGTTCAGTTAGGGGCCTTGAGCGGTAAGGATCTTCGTATTTCTCATCAATCGTTATCTCTGCAGTTCCACCACATGGGCCTGCAGCAAGGACACAGTGAGCCGCGGGATTTCCTAAGTCATCCGTAATTCGCACGAAAACACCATGAGCGGTGACTGGCTCCTTGGTCAGAGCACATGATTTTCAAGCTCAAGCTTCCTCCTGAGCATTCTATAAAGGGCCTCCATCACGAACATGGCAGACAATGTCGTGGAGTTTGCCCTACCACCTTTCAACAATCCTAGTACAGCAGAACGAGGAGCATTAGGGAGTGCGTTGGCATTGGCTACCTTCTAAACCCACTCAGTCACCGGTGAGCCAGGGTATTATAGTAAAAATAAGGTCATGGTAATAAGCTATGCTAATGCGTGTATTCCCTTCTCAGGAGTTAGAGGGCGATACACTAGGGTAGGCATTACTCCTTCTACGACCTCACGACCTTCTGTAATTTGTTATCCAACATCAATACACTGTTAAAATGTTCCTAATTTTACCAGACTTGACCTTCAAATGACGGTAAACCCCAATTATTCAATAATCTTCAAGCTTTTTTAAATATCGCAAAGAGAAATGATAAAAAAAAAATAGCGAGGGCGCAATAAATACTGTGTCCGGTGAGCATTCACTAATCATTACGTCAATTGAGGGCGCGATAACTACTTCACGTAAATTTTCAATTCACCATACGGGCGAGCATGTTTTTTTTCCGAGGGGAGTGCGTCACTGAACTAATTTGTTCCCCGCGAATCACAAAACTTAGCGGGATCATAAAGGGAGCCATCTATTGAAAGATATATTTCGTTAAAAAGCCGGTTGTGGAAAACAGTGCCTTCTCTATGAGCCTATCTTTTTGTGGTATAATGCCATGTCATAAGAGGATCTAGGCCTATTAGGTGTTATGCGTGAATTGGCGTCAAACTTTAGAAAAAATGATAATAATAATAATAGATTAATGTTGAGAATACTGGGTTAAATAATAATAATAGATTAAGGATGATAATAATGGGTTAAAAAGATGCGCGTGAATTGCGTAACGATATTAGAAAATGATAATAATAAATAGATCATGTGATAATATGGTTAAATAATAATCATAATAATAATTAATTAGAAATTAAAAAAAAAAAAAAAAAAAAAAAAAAAAAAAACACACACCAAAAATAAATTTAAAAATGCAAAACTCGACTATGGCATAGTCTATTGTTGTACCAGTTTGACGTACATTACAAAACCAGGTTTCTTGCAATCTTATAAGGTTTCGTTATCAATGCAAATCGGACCAGTTCGTTTTTTTATCTCATAACATATCGGTGTTGGAATGAAAAGTAAAAAAGGTTTGTTACTAGATTTAGAGGTTCTCAAGAAAAAAAAAAATACTCACGGTACTTTCATTTTTACTAACTTATTGCATGTTGGGATTTATTGCGCATATTTTGGTGAAAAAATACAAATCGGCCATAATTTATACTCCTAGCATAAAAAGCATTTTCGTTGCGGTATTAACTTGGTTTTATTTCAGCAATGTAATTGTATGGAAAATGTCCGTCGGGAAAGTTGTTTTTTTTTTTTATTTTGGGGCGGGAGAATATGGTGCGCGTCGTCAAAATCGTTTTGACACAACCATTTGATCTGTATAAAAACGGTTTCATTTTTCCCTGTATGTTGTTGTGTTGATTTACCCCATCAATGACCAGAGTTTTGGTAAAAAATCCAACGGCAAAGTGGTTTTCGGGAGGGGGGTACACTTTTAGAACCAACGGAGTGAGAAGACCTTATGCACTTAAGTGTTAAAGGGGCATTTCGTGATCCAAAGCCTCATCCCCCGGACTACCTAAAAAATGTGAGATTTTACAGGCATGCCGCAAAGGTCTAGAAAGGCCTTTATTTTACGTTACCCGTATGCACAGTCAACGTGGGATTTGAAGATTAATTAGATTCGCCAGTGATCTAAAAACACTGTTCTGTTGACTTTACAAAAACTTTGTACAAAAGGTACAGGCAGTTAGTAAAGAAACCATTCTTGTTTGATTTTCCTTTCAAATCAGAAATAAAATTTCAAATTTGATCCAAATACTGACGAGCTGATGTTGAGTAAAAATATAGTGATGATTAATCTTTCAAAAAACTTTGAAAATGTTCACTTAGCGAAGTTTATCAAGGCGGAGACCTCTATCATTGAACCCTACCGATATTGCGCTTTCAAAATATTAACCAAATTAACATTGAACTTGGGGTAATACAGGCAGGGGAGGGGAAGGTAATACAGGCATTTTATAATCAAGTCCTACTAAAACGGACGCTAAAAATATAATATTGTAACGG
>JAMKCH010044288.1:0-20625 GCA_023653785.1 Ophioderma brevispina | reverse complement strand
CTTTAAATAACATATAAAGAAGAGTTCATGGAGCAACCTTTTAGCACTTTTCCAGCAATTTCATTGTCCAAAGCGTTTTGAGAAAAATTGGACAAGATCGAATTCGGTAATACAATGTAAAATGAGGAATCGACGATTTGTATGGGTTTAATGGAGTATAGTTAAGTTTAAAGTGTCAGAGTGGGCCCTATAACTCCTTCCTATTACTTCATTAGGACAAAAATGCCTTCTTGATTGGAAAAGATAGCAAATGACGCATGGAATAGCAACATATGTTATTTTTTAGCGTTCTGATTAAAAGATTACAAACAAGATACGGTAAATTGGTGTAGTTATGGCGCCATTAGGGTTGGATTTGAGTGAATGTGAATCGATTTAATTTGACATTAAAGATAATGAGATCTAGAGATTTCAATTGCACTAATGAAGACAAGGTGATGGCTTATGTTGTGTGCGTCTTAATATATGGTTATGTAAGATCGTGGAACATTTCAATTTAGGACACCTCAATCATGACCTACCTTCAGTAAATAAGGATTTCAGAGTCAGATAGCATCATGATATTGGGTTAATCAATATTCTCAAAACACAAGTTAGCAAGGCCAAGGGATGATCTTTAGCCTTGAAGGGTGACTTTATATTCTGGTAGGGTAACCCCTCATTACCAAACAAATCTGAGACCCAGAAACGCCCAGAGACTTCCAAGTTAGGGTGATAAAATTCTACCGTTAGTGGTCCGCAAGTCTCAAATAGGGTATCTTAGCCCTTGAGGGTTACTTATATATTCTGGTAGGGTAACCCATCATTACCAAAAAAATATGAGACCCGGAAAAGCCAGAGACTTCAATTTAGGGTATTCAATTCTTACATGTTATGGTCCGCAAGTCTCACATTAGGGTATGGACTTGGGTTTTCGGTCACAGATTGAGTATTGAGAAGTATACTGTATGCCGGACTGTTATGTGCTAATGATGATTTTGATATTTTAAGTCAATGTCAAATGGAAAACAACATGGACTGCGAAACCCGAGTGAATGTGTTAATGATTTGTTACAACTTTTATTACCATCTCACAGGACTTGGAAAGTTTACTTTTTTTTGCATTAGACCAGGCAGGAACACAGTGAATGAAAAGGTGTAAACTCACAGTTGTTTGAGAAGTCATAAGGGTCATTGACCTCTCTTGATCTTTGTTTTCTAGTTGCCCCACGTTGTGCGTGCCGAACATTTTTTTAAACAGCAACTGATTCTTTCTATATTTCAATCGTAAATTTGCAATGCATGATTGATGACCAATACTAAACAAAAATAAGAAAAATTCCAATTGTAAAACTTGTGACCGATCGGTTTGCTATCCATACCATAAGCTAATGCTACCTGGGCCGCACATCCCTGTTTCCATCTTTCCACCAAAATCCCCCTCCCCAAGGGGAGATCCAGGATTTGACAAACGTCAACATTACCGGGGGATGAAAGGCTTAAACTTGTCCAAAATGGGCTGATTTGCAAGAATTTGCAGGAATTATCCGGGAGGAGCGTGCCCCCTCCGCCCCTCCCTTGATCCGCGCCTTGGACAAACCATGGCCTTTACAAAAATTTGGGTTTTTGGAAGTTCCTTGTCAGGAAATCTGAGCCGATTGAATACTTTAAGGCACTAGGGCCTATCCGTGATTGCTAAATCAGAAAATTAAAAAAATTCGAAAAAATTACAAAATCTATCAAAAATCTGATTTTTGCATGTTAGTAACGAGTAAATCAACTTAATACCTTAAAGGACAAAATCCGAGATTATACTGTCCGTTCACGACACTTTACAACACATGTAAGTGAATGGAGATTCAAGTCTTTGAACCCTGCTGTTTTCCTCCTTTTTGACAGATTTTAAGTGGGAAATGATTAACTTACAGCATGGTACAAACTTATCCGTCACTTTTAAAGTGACAGGAGGGAGATTTTTTTAGGATACGAAATTCTCTCAAATTTCAATGGATGGGTTGTAGACCACCTTCCGAGAATTTGTCAAAGGTTTATTGGACAAACAGGTGGGACGAAGAAAATGCCAACCTTGATTTGGAACTTGCCTGCTACGTAAGCGTGCCCCATAGAAAAACCGTGCTTTCTTTCTGTCGTGCACGACAGAAAATACTAAATCATCATCTTATTACATAAAGATGGCGTATTCGGTTATTCAGTTCAGGTGTGATCTAATACATTGGTAAGCATTCCAAATATGTCAAAAAAAACCGGGGTTCAAGAGAAAAAGTGGGGGCGCCTTCTTCTGAAACTCTCCTATTGTCTACTTAGCTATTCTGCAAAAATTATAATATTGTTCTCACTTTTGAGTGGACTCACGCTAGATAGTACATTTAAACCTCTACAAACATCGTGGGAAATTGGACAAAATTGAATCGCTTCCTGGGAAATGAACATTGTTTTGAGCATGCCCCCCGACTATATCATAAAATATAAATATGTTTTGCTCATTAAATAATGACCAGAAAAACCATTGTGCAGAGAAGAGGACTCTCCTAAACCCAGAATCCTTAATTGCGAGGACAGGGAGACACTCAATAGAATGTTCTCACGGAGTAATGACATTCCAATAAGTCTAATTTTAAGCATTAAGGTATCGACACCAAGACCCATTAAGGTATGTGGGCTTAGTCATCACCTGTATTTAGGTTGTTACTAAAGTCTACTTACCATAATGTGAAACTTACCTTGGATAAAAGTGATGAGTTAACATTATCAAGGATAATTTAATTGTTTATACAGGTATTTATTGTAAAACCGACTTTACTATGCCTTTACTACAAAATCATGTGTTGTTAAACCAGTTATGAGGTTTCGAAAACTGGGTGCATGCAGATGCGGTTAATGAAGATGCGGTAATGCAGTGAGAGCGCCCATGCCCAGCTCTGTTCAGGAATGTGAACGATATTGATCGCGTGGAATTTGCTTTGAATTGTATAGCAGTAACATTCCTGAACACAGCGGGCGATGGGCGCTTCACTGCATTACTGCATTGCATGCCACCCGGTTTTCTCAGCCTTGTAAGTACAAATTTTGAGTTTGTTAAATTGGTCAACATTTTGGATAGGAGATCGAGAATCAAAAATGTGTATTTATTCGCACCACAATCAGGGTGTACCCCAAGATAAATAACCTAGGGAATTGACTGTGACTCAGCAATTTGGTGACACCCCTGGGTGCCTGCCATTGGAAAGCCTTGTATTTTTCAAAACAAAAATATAAAACAGTACATATCTTTTCAGACTTCTTTGAGCTCTGACATAACACACGTTGATTGAAATCATTTACTGATGAAATTCACTGCATCATGCGCACAGTATGATTTATAGTTTCCGAGCTTGAGACTTGCTATGGCCATGTCCATACGTCATCGGATTTGCACCCATGGGTTGCTGGTGGCCACTGCATGTGGTCGTTGTCATGTCGCCTTTGTTGCGAAGCTCTAGTACATTGAACTTATTTTGTGAAAATTTCATATACAATCTTGCAACAAGGTTTTTTCTGAATCAAAATTGTATGAGGTATTCCAAAATCATGGTGTCATTTTTTTAAAATGTGTTCTTGGAGGAATTCTAGGGGGCAAGGTTTAACACGGGTTTATACAACCGGGGCAAAATATAAACGGGCAAAGTGTGTTTTAAAGTCATACCACCGTGTTCATTACATTTCAAGGATTACAGAAAGTTATAGTTTGCCCTACCTGAAGGTTGTAGTACAAGAGTTACCAGGTAAAACGGGGTCAAGTTAACACTGGGGTAAAAATTTCAGATTCACGGTTTTGTTCTAAAATGTGCCATTGTTCGTCTTAACTTGACAGAAGCCACAAATAAAAGTCGTGTTGTCAATGACATTTTAGGACTAACCACCATCATATCTCCTAAAAGTCTCACGTTGAAGGTGAAACACAGAATCTATGTACATTTTCTTATTTAGTATGACCAATGAACTATTTAAAACCAGTTTCAACAAAAAATCAACACCATTCTATAATAATGACCTGAACTTTCTTGAGCCTATTGTACCTAAATAATAGTCTTAAATATGGCAAACTATACCTTTTTAGAAACCTTCTGACCCGAACAGACGGGTATCTCATTTAAAAAACACTTTAACAAACACTTTTAATTGTTTACTCCCTGTACAAATTTTTGCCCCCTTATAAAACCCCCCAATAACACTTTTTAAAAATACATCACCCATGATTTTCAGATTCTCCATGAAATTCTGTATTGGAAATAACATTGGTGTCAAAATTGTTATATGAAAAAACTAAACCCAAAACATCCAGTACATTTCCCCATGGTACTATTGCAATATTTGCAACTGTGTAAGCTCCAATCAGATTCAATCTTGAACCTCCTGCTGTTTTCTCCTTTTCTGACAATTTTTTCTCTAAATTGGAAATGATACAATAGAATTTGTACAAAGTTTAGTCCTTATGTTAGTCTTCACTTTTTAGCTATCCCTGAAAATTAATATATTTCCTCAGCTTTTGGAGTGGATCACACAGCTAATAGTACCTTTACACCGCTCTGACATCGGGGGAAATGGACAAAATTGGAATCGTCTTCCTGGAAATTAACATTGTTTTGAGCCATGCCCCCGACTATATTCATAAATATAAATATGTTTTGCTCTTAAAATTATGACCAAAACATGTGGCAGAACCACTCCTAAACCCATAATCCTAATGTGAGTCAGGGAGAACACTTCAGAAATTGTTTTCTCACATCATGACCGCCAATAAGTTATTTGGTTTAAGTCTAATTAAAAGGCTATAGGACACAAGACCATTAAGGTATGGTGATCTTAGTCTCCCTTATTAAGTTCTACTAAAGTCTATCTTACCATATTGAAAACTTGACCTTGGATACAATACGTAGTTTCACATAATCGTGGATACGTTACGTTTTAGTTAGTGGTATTTTATTATGAAACAACTTTGCTATTCTTTCTACAAAATTCATGATGTTTTGTTAAACGTATTAGTTTTAAAAACCGGGTGTAGGCAATGCGGTCATGCAAATGCGGTCATGCAGTGAGAGCTCCCATGCCCCAGCGCTGTTCAGGATGTGACCGATATTGATCGAGTGGACTTTGACTTGTATACAGTCACATTCCTGAACAAGCTGGGCATGGGCGCTCTCACGCCTTACGCATCTGCATGCACCTGTCTTTCCTAAACTTGTAAGTACGAATTTTGAGTTAAATTGGGTCAAACCATTTGGATAGGAGATCGAGAATCAAAAATGTGTATTTATTCGCACCACAATCAGTGTACCCCCAAGAATAATAACCTATGAATTGGCATGACTAAAGAAAAGTGTCTGACCCCCCCGGGTGCTGCCATTGGAAAGCATTTTAGTTTTCAAAACAAAAAAACAGTACAGATCTTTCAGACTTCTTTAGCTCTTGACATAACCCTCGTTGATAAATGATTGATAGTATTCCATCTCAAGCCGATGCTCTGCATGTCCATACATCATTGGACTTAGCAATCCGGGTTGCTGGGTCCTTGCTGCACATGGGCACATTCTCAGTCCTGTGCCGGCGAAGCACTGCAGTATTTGCATCCGCGGAAGCGCTAAACAGACGTGATGGTACGATGTCACAATCAGAGCCAGGTGTCCATTATGTAGTCAAAAATGTTTGACATTGACAGTATGTCTGATGTGGTAACATTAGTCCTCAAAGTGAAATAGTGTCCTGTAGAGTCAGAGAATAGGACAATGAAAGGTCTCTAACCCCCTTGAATTTCTCTCTTTGTACCGTTCCCGGTGTTGAGTGATTTCTACCTCCACACCAGGTTGACATCCGTCCCGGTCAAGAAAATACAGATTTCATTGTTTGGCTAAAAGAACATTTTGGAAGTGAAGAGATGATGGTTTGAAGTTTCGAAATTAAATTTGGTCTATTTGCAGACAATGATGAAAATCGGTTATTTTGACCATACTAAGCACTAACCATAATTTGTAAGTATCCATGAAGACTGACCAGAGCATGAGGCTTGAAGTACACAACTGATTCTCCTCACTTGTGGATCCACAATGAATTGACAAAACATTCTTTTATTTTTGAGCCGCACTAGACATCGGCAGCATAAATGCTGTAGTATCAAGTGAATACTGTAAAGAGCATGCTCTAAGAGGATTTGGCATATGCTTCCTGGATCAGTGGAGAAATTTTGAAGTCAAAAATACTGCTCGCAGGAGCATATTTGCCAAGCTCCCTGGACCATTTGCGTATTCAAATATTCTCCTGAGCATTTTGACTTAGAATATTTTTCCAGATTATTTATGCCCAGGACCATATGCTCCAGGACCATTCTGCTCCAGGACCATAGGCTCCAGGAGCAATGTCCTGGAGCAGCTGGTCCTGGAGCATACATTTCGGCCAAAATCTCTTAGAAGCTGCAGGAGGCTTAAAGTACACAACCAGATTCTGTCCTTGGAGTAACCATGCATTAGGTACCCCCTTGCTTAAATTGGCACACAACATGGCTGATACATACATGGGGGGTGCCATGCATGTGGGGCCCGGATGTGGAGCACACTTTATAATAACTAATCCCAGTGAATGCTCATTTTAATGATTCAGTGAATTGCAACCACAAAATTTTTTTTTATTTTTTTTTTTTTTTTTGCGTCTCGATATAAATATAGTTATTATTTCTCCCATGTTAAAAAGAAACCACACCGCCATAGTACTTTTAGAACCTGATTATGTCCTAGCTCTTTGTAACACTTTGTTGAGCACTGATTTACATGTCCAACGTGTTTAAAACTGTTGACATCAACATTATCAAGTGTTTTGATTTTGTTATTAGCCTTTTCACAACGTTTTGGTGATAGCAATACTATACATCTCTTTCAAATCTAGTGAAGTGTTGCCTATAACATGTTTAAGTGTTTATGAAGTCAATTCAACACTACAACATTACAGTAGTTGTCTGAGTGTTTGAGAGTATATTTACAACCTGGCCAGGTGTGTGTCCTATTTAACAGTGGCTGAAAAACATAAATGCTGTTTATCTGAAGGAATGTAACTTTAGACCCAGGTTAAACCATGGGTAGTCTTACATGAGTGGAAACCCTTTGTCCTCCTCCTTCCAACATACTCCAAAAATGTCTGTTCGGGTGGTACATTCCTCATTGATGGTCATTCCGGCCCATCGCATAGGAATTTTCTCATCCAACATTTACGTACCAGTATTTTGAATAAAAAAGGTCTACTTGTGTCGGACACCCTGGTTTAAACCAAGTCAAAATTAGACTCCCTTGCAGAATACCAGCCCAAATACAATAGAAATGCCCTGAATGCAATATAAATTGAAACAACAAAACAAGTGCATTATTAACCCTAACACAACTAAATCTCACAAAATCTCATAACATCACTTCACTGTTGAGAAAAAGCACTGAGTGAGAAAAGAAAATGATGCACCTAATCCAGAAAGTAGCGATGATGTCTCAAACCAAGACCAATTGGGCAGAAATCGCTGCGGGCCCAGCGACAACACGCCTTAGCGTGCTATCCGGGTCAATGGGCTGGGGCCCTAATGGCTCAGGGTTCGATCCCACCCGACGACTTTTCTTGTTCCCCTTCCCACTCCTTCATTCCCCGCCTGGAGCTAGAAACCGATTGGTGATGGTTAAGCTACTGTCAATAAAGGGTTCAAATATCACCTTCACTTCACTGCACAATGCAAACGTGTTCATTGTAACACAATCTAGAACAGTTCTGCTGCAGTTTTAGATGTTCTTTGGTACTAAAGCGTTACTTCTGGTCCATTCTGGAACCCTGTGGCACGCACACCTGAACATTTCTGAACACCTCTGAGTTCACCATTCTTTTGGCATCTTGGGACCTGCCAATCTAGCAAAACAGATTATCTAACTTCATGCCGCCTTTAAAGATATTTTCTAAGAGAACGCTGGCGCCTTGGAAAAATCTAGCCCCTTTACAGCGAAAGTGTCGTACATATTTTCTTGACATTTAAAAGCTGTCCATCTGGCGATTAGGGATGTCATAGAAAGTCTCTGGTTGCACTTACATGATCAGTTGGTCTGAGATGCATGATGTACGTAAAAGTGATAATATTCGCGCGTGTACTTTTTTTCGCGTTTCAGCAATTTTCAATTTTGCTTGTTTTTAAATTCGCTCTTTTCAGCTATCTTAAATAGACCTACACTACACACAATCACATTTTCAGGGTTTTTATTTCGCGCAAGCTGCGAAGTGCCGCGAAAATCAAATTAATTAGCCTCGAAAATTTCCCCACTTTAGCAGTATGTGAGTCTTGGCTATGGTTTGGATTTAACCCCCTAAGTTCTTGCGATATACCGGTGATTTTATTGGTTTATACATTGTGTTGTATGATGTTTTTTAGCCATCAGAGACCTAGTAAGAAAGCTTTAAGTGACGAGGAGATTTTTGTATTTTTGAGATACAAATTTATCTCAAAATACGCTTTTGATCGTAGTAAACCACCTTGCAGTTACTTTATATTCTCGTAGGGTAACCCCCTCCGAACCACAATCTGTACCCCCAGAACAGCCCAGAGACTTCCAATTTAGGGTATCAATTCTACCTTTATGTGTTCCGCAATTCCTCCATACGGTAATCTTTAGCCTTGAAGGTTTACTTTATATCTGGTAGGTTACCCCCTCATTACCAAAAACTCTGAGACCCCCGAAAGCCCGAGACTTCCAATTTAGGTATCAATTCTACCTGTTCTGTGTCCGCAATCTCACATAGTGTAATGGACTTGGGTTTTCGGTCACAGATTGAGTATTGAATAAGTCTAGACTGTTATGCCGGACTGGTATGCTCATGATGATTTTGATATTAAGTCTGGCTCAAATGGAACAAAATGACTGCTAAACCCGATGTGATGTGTTAATGTACACTGTTTATACCATCTCACGACGTGGAAGTTTAACTTTTTTTTTTTCATTTAGACCAGGCAGGAAACCAGTGAAAATGTGGTAAACTTCACAGTTTTTGCGAATGTCATAAGGTCATTGACCTCTCTGTGCTGCTTCTCTTTCTCTTTTTGCCCCACTTGTTGCGTGCGAACATTTTTAAACAGCAACCGTTTCTTTTAATTTCAAATATTTTCAAATTTGCATGCATGATTTGATTGACCATCCGAACAGAATTCCATTTTACAACTTGTGACCGAGTCGGTTTGCTATCCATACACCCATAAGACATGCGACCTTGGCCGCACATCCCTGTTTCCATCTTCCCCAAATCGCCCCTCCCCACAGGGGCTGATCCAGCTTTGACACACGTCAACATTACCGGGGCTTGAAAGCTAAACTTGTCCAATGGGCTATTTTGCAACAGTTTGGCAGAAAATTACCGGAGAGCGGTGCCCCTCCACGGGTCCGTCCCCTCCCCCTGTGATCTGCGCCTGGCCCACCATGGCTTTAAAAATTTTGGGTTTTTGGAAGTTCCTGTTCATGAAACTGACCTTGAAACTGACTTTAATAACGAGGGGCTATCATGATTTGCCTAAATCAGAAAATTAAAAAAATCGATCAAAACTGATTTTGCATGTTCGTACGAGTAAATTCAACTTAATACCTTAAAGGACAAAATCAGCGATTATACTGTCCGACGGACCTTTACAACACAGTAAATTGATTGGAGATTCAAGTCTTTGAACCCTGCTGTTTTCCTTCCTTTCCATCCTTTTCTGACAATTTTTAAGTTGGAAATGATCCTTACGTAAAAAAAAAAAAAAACAATTGTACAACTTATTCCTTCACTTTTAAAGTGACAGGAGGAGATTTTTTTAGGATACGAATTTCTCTCAAATTTTCCCTGATCGGTTGTAGGCCCCTTCGAAACTTTCAAAGGTTTATTTGGACAAACAGGTGGGAAAGAAAACTAGCCATACCTTGATTTGAACTTGCCTGCTATCGTAAAATTTTCCCCGGGAAGGACCGTGCTTTGACGTTCTGTCCGTGCACGACAGCAACTACTAAAATCATCATCCTTATTACATACAGATGGCTTATTCGGCTTATTTCAGTTCAGGTTTGATCTCATACATTGGTACGCATTCCCAATATGTAACAAACGGGTTCAAGAAAATTGGGGCGCTCTTTCTGGAATCTCCTCATGTCTCTTTAAGCTATTTCCTGCTGCAAAATTTAAAATATTTTTCCCTTCCTCCACTTTTTTTGAGTGGATCACAGCTAGAATAGTTAACCTTTTAAACCTCTCCACAATCGTGGGAATTTGACAAATTGAAATCTTTTCCTGGGAAATTAACGTGTTTTGGAGTGCCATGCCCCGACTTATATTCCTAAATATAAATATGGTTGGCTCTTACAATTATTGACCAAAACATTGCAAGACTCTCCTAACCAGAATCCTTAATGCGAGACAGGGATACACTCCAATATAATTTCTCACAGTCATGACCTTCCAATAAGTCTAATTTAAGCATTAAGGTATAGACACCAAGACCCATAATGTAATGTGGCTTAGTCATCACCATTGTATTTAGGTTTCTACTAAAGTCTCTGACCACATGTGAAAACTTGACCTTGATAAAAAGTGTATGAGTTAAACATTATCAATGGATAAGTTAATGTTTATACAGGTATATTGTGTAAACCGCCTTTTACTGATGGCCTTTACTACAATCATGTGTTGTTTCAAAACAGTTATAGGTTTTAGAAAACCGGGGTATGCTATGGGTAATGCAGATGCGGTAATGCAGTGAGAGCGCCCATTCCATCTCGTTCAGGAATGTGACCGATATTGATCGAGTGACCTTTGAACTTGTTATACAGTCACTTCCTGAACACAGCTGGGCATGGGGGCTCTTACTGCATTACTGCATCTGCACGTGCATGCACCCGTTTTCTAAACCTTGTAAGTACAAATTTTGAGTTAAATTTGGTCCAACATTTTGGATAGGGAGATCGAGAATCAAAATGTGTATTTATTTCGCACCACAATCAGGGTGTACCCCAAGATAAATAACCTAGGGAATTGACTGTGACTCAGCAATTTGGTGACACCCCTGGGTGCCTGCCATTGGAAAGCCTTGTATTTTTCAAACAAAAATATAAAACAGTACATATCTTTTCAGACTTCTTTGAGCTCTGACATAACACACGTTGATTGAAATCATTTACTGATGAAATTCACTGCATCATGCGCACAGTATGATTTATAGTTTCCGAGCTTGAGACTTGCTATGGCCATGTCCATACGTCATCGGATTTGCACCCATGGGTTGCTGGTGGCCACTGCATGTGGTCGTTGTCATGTCGCCTTTGTTGCGAAGCTCTAGTACATTGAACTTATTTTGTGAAAATTTCATATACAATCTTGCAACAAGGTTTTTTCTGAATCAAAATTGTATGAGGTATTCCAAAATCATGGTGTCATTTTTTTAAAATGTGTTCTTGGAGGAATTCTAGGGGGCAAGGTTTAACACGGGTTTATACAACCGGGGCAAAATATAAACGGGCAAAGTGTGTTTTAAAGTCATACCACCGTGTTCATTACATTTCAAGGATTACAGAAAGTTATAGTTTGCCCTACCTGAAGGTTGTAGTACAAGAGTTACCAGGTAAAACGGGGTCAAGTTAACACTGGGGTAAAAATTTCAGATTCACGGTTTTGTTCTAAAATGTGCCATTGTTCGTCTTAACTTGACAGAAGCCACAAATAAAAGTCGTGTTGTCAATGACATTTTAGGACTAACCACCATCATATCTCCTAAAAGTCTCACGTTGAAGGTGAAACACAGAATCTATGTACATTTTCTTATTTAGTATGACCAATGAACTATTTAAAACCAGTTTCAACAAAAAATCAACACCATTCTATAATAATGACCTGAACTTTCTTGAGCCTATTGTACCTAAATAATAGTCTTAAATATGGCAAACTATACCTTTTTAGAAACCTTCTGACCCGAACAGACGGGTATCTCATTTAAAAAACACTTTAACAAACACTTTTAATTGTTTACTCCCTGTACAAATTTTTGCCCCCTTATAAAACCCCCCAATAACACTTTTTAAAAATACATCACCCATGATTTTCAGATTCTCCATGAAATTCTGTATTGGAAATAACATTGGTGTCAAAATTGTTATATGAAAAAACTAAACCCAAAACATCCAGTACATTTCCCCATGGTACTATTGCAATATTTGCAACTGTGTAAGCTCCAATCAGATTCAATCTTGAACCTCCTGCTGTTTTCTCCTTTTCTGACAATTTTTTCTCTAAATTGGAAATGATACAATAGAATTTGTACAAAGTTTAGTCCTTATGTTAGTCTTCACTTTTTAGCTATCCCTGAAAATTAATATATTTCCTCAGCTTTTGGAGTGGATCACACAGCTAATAGTACCTTTACACCGCTCTGACATCGGGGGAAATGGACAAAATTGGAATCGTCTTCCTGGAAATTAACATTGTTTTGAGCCATGCCCCCGACTATATTCATAAATATAAATATGTTTTGCTCTTAAAATTATGACCAAAACATGTGGCAGAACCACTCCTAAACCCATAATCCTAATGTGAGTCAGGGAGAACACTTCAGAAATTGTTTTCTCACATCATGACCGCCAATAAGTTATTTGGTTTAAGTCTAATTAAAAGGCTATAGGACACAAGACCATTAAGGTATGGTGATCTTAGTCTCCCTTATTAAGTTCTACTAAAGTCTATCTTACCATATTGAAAACTTGACCTTGGATACAATACGTAGTTTCACATAATCGTGGATACGTTACGTTTTAGTTAGTGGTATTTTATTATGAAACAACTTTGCTATTCTTTCTACAAAATTCATGATGTTTTGTTAAACGTATTAGTTTTAAAAACCGGGTGTAGGCAATGCGGTCATGCAAATGCGGTCATGCAGTGAGAGCTCCCATGCCCCAGCGCTGTTCAGGATGTGACCGATATTGATCGAGTGGACTTTGACTTGTATACAGTCACATTCCTGAACAAGCTGGGCATGGGCGCTCTCACGCCTTACGCATCTGCATGCACCTGTCTTTCCTAAACTTGTAAGTACGAATTTTGAGTTAAATTGGGTCAAACCATTTGGATAGGAGATCGAGAATCAAAAATGTGTATTTATTCGCACCACAATCAGTGTACCCCCAAGAATAATAACCTATGAATTGGCATGACTAAAGAAAAGTGTCTGACCCCCCCGGGTGCTGCCATTGGAAAGCATTTTAGTTTTCAAAACAAAAAAACAGTACAGATCTTTCAGACTTCTTTAGCTCTTGACATAACCCTCGTTGATAAATGATTGATAGTATTCCATCTCAAGCCGATGCTCTGCATGTCCATACATCATTGGACTTAGCAATCCGGGTTGCTGGGTCCTTGCTGCACATGGGCACATTCTCAGTCCTGTGCCGGCGAAGCACTGCAGTATTTGCATCCGCGGAAGCGCTAAACAGACGTGATGGTACGATGTCACAATCAGAGCCAGGTGTCCATTATGTAGTCAAAAATGTTTGACATTGACAGTATGTCTGATGTGGTAACATTAGTCCTCAAAGTGAAATAGTGTCCTGTAGAGTCAGAGAATAGGACAATGAAAGGTCTCTAACCCCCTTGAATTTCTCTCTTTGTACCGTTCCCGGTGTTGAGTGATTTCTACCTCCACACCAGGTTGACATCCGTCCCGGTCAAGAAAATACAGATTTCATTGTTTGGCTAAAAGAACATTTTGGAAGTGAAGAGATGATGGTTTGAAGTTTCGAAATTAAATTTGGTCTATTTGCAGACAATGATGAAAATCGGTTATTTTGACCATACTAAGCACTAACCATAATTTGTAAGTATCCATGAAGACTGACCAGAGCATGAGGCTTGAAGTACACAACTGATTCTCCTCACTTGTGGATCCACAATGAATTGACAAAACATTCTTTTATTTTTGAGCCGCACTAGACATCGGCAGCATAAATGCTGTAGTATCAAGTGAATACTGTAAAGAGCATGCTCTAAGAGGATTTGGCATATGCTTCCTGGATCAGTGGAGAAATTTTGAAGTCAAAAATACTGCTCGCAGGAGCATATTTGCCAAGCTCCCTGGACCATTTGCGTATTCAAATATTCTCCTGAGCATTTTGACTTAGAATATTTTTCCAGATTATTTATGCCCAGGACCATATGCTCCAGGACCATTCTGCTCCAGGACCATAGGCTCCAGGAGCAATGTCCTGGAGCAGCTGGTCCTGGAGCATACATTTCGGCCAAAATCTCTTAGAAGCTGCAGGAGGCTTAAAGTACACAACCAGATTCTGTCCTTGGAGTAACCATGCATTAGGTACCCCCTTGCTTAAATTGGCACACAACATGGCTGATACATACATGGGGGGTGCCATGCATGTGGGGCCCGGATGTGGAGCACACTTTATAATAACTAATCCCAGTGAATGCTCATTTTAATGATTCAGTGAATTGCAACCACAAAATTTTTTTTTATTTTTTTTTTTTTTTTTGCGTCTCGATATAAATATAGTTATTATTTCTCCCATGTTAAAAAGAAACCACACCGCCATAGTACTTTTAGAACCTGATTATGTCCTAGCTCTTTGTAACACTTTGTTGAGCACTGATTTACATGTCCAACGTGTTTAAAACTGTTGACATCAACATTATCAAGTGTTTTGATTTTGTTATTAGCCTTTTCACAACGTTTTGGTGATAGCAATACTATACATCTCTTTCAAATCTAGTGAAGTGTTGCCTATAACATGTTTAAGTGTTTATGAAGTCAATTCAACACTACAACATTACAGTAGTTGTCTGAGTGTTTGAGAGTATATTTACAACCTGGCCAGGTGTGTGTCCTATTTAACAGTGGCTGAAAAACATAAATGCTGTTTATCTGAAGGAATGTAACTTTAGACCCAGGTTAAACCATGGGTAGTCTTACATGAGTGGAAACCCTTTGTCCTCCTCCTTCCAACATACTCCAAAAATGTCTGTTCGGGTGGTACATTCCTCATTGATGGTCATTCCGGCCCATCGCATAGGAATTTTCTCATCCAACATTTACGTACCAGTATTTTGAATAAAAAAGGTCTACTTGTGTCGGACACCCTGGTTTAAACCAAGTCAAAATTAGACTCCCTTGCAGAATACCAGCCCAAATACAATAGAAATGCCCTGAATGCAATATAAATTGAAACAACAAAACAAGTGCATTATTAACCCTAACACAACTAAATCTCACAAAATCTCATAACATCACTTCACTGTTGAGAAAAAGCACTGAGTGAGAAAAGAAAATGATGCACCTAATCCAGAAAGTAGCGATGATGTCTCAAACCAAGACCAATTGGGCAGAAATCGCTGCGGGCCCAGCGACAACACGCCTTAGCGTGCTATCCGGGTCAATGGGCTGGGGCCCTAATGGCTCAGGGTTCGATCCCACCCGACGACTTTTCTTGTTCCCCTTCCCACTCCTTCATTCCCCGCCTGGAGCTAGAAACCGATTGGTGATGGTTAAGCTACTGTCAATAAAGGGTTCAAATATCACCTTCACTTCACTGCACAATGCAAACGTGTTCATTGTAACACAATCTAGAACAGTTCTGCTGCAGTTTTAGATGTTCTTTGGTACTAAAGCGTTACTTCTGGTCCATTCTGGAACCCTGTGGCACGCACACCTGAACATTTCTGAACACCTCTGAGTTCACCATTCTTTTGGCATCTTGGGACCTGCCAATCTAGCAAAACAGATTATCTAACTTCATGCCGCCTTTAAAGATATTTTCTAAGAGAACGCTGGCGCCTTGGAAAAATCTAGCCCCTTTACAGCGAAAGTGTCGTACATATTTTCTTGACATTTAAAAGCTGTCCATCTGGCGATTAGGGATGTCATAGAAAGTCTCTGGTTGCACTTACATGATCAGTTGGTCTGAGATGCATGATGTACGTAAAAGTGATAATATTCGCGCGTGTACTTTTTTTCGCGTTTCAGCAATTTTCAATTTTGCTTGTTTTTAAATTCGCTCTTTTCAGCTATCTTAAATAGACCTACACTACACACAATCACATTTTCAGGGTTTTTATTTCGCGCAAGCTGCGAAGTGCCGCGAAAATCAAATTAATTAGCCTCGAAAATTTCCCCACTTTAGCAGTATGTGAGTCTTGGCTATGGTTTGGATTTAACCCCCTAAGTTCTTGCGATATACCGGTGATTTTATTGGTTTATACATTGTGTTGTATGATGTTTTTTAGCCATCAGAGACCTAGTAAGAAAGCTTTAAGTGACGAGGAGATTTTTGTATTTTTGAGATACAAATTTATCTCAAAATACGCTTTTGATCGTAGTAAACCACCTACCAATAACGTTTCAAAGGTGTCGTGGACAAACCAAGTACAGAAAAAACCGTAACGCTACTCTGTTTTGAACTGCCTGCTGTCAGAATCCGTCTATGCTTTGATTTTCTGGTTTGTTCATGACAGAAAATACTAATCATCATCTTATTACATAAACTCATATTCACTTATTCACCAAGGTGTGATATAATACATTGGTAACATTCCAAATATCAAAAACCAGGTTTGACAAAAATTGTGGGGGGGTGGGTTCTTTTTCTTCTGGAAATGTCCTCGGGTCTCTTTAAGAGTTTATGCGGATTTATAGACTATCTAAGTTTTAGTTGGTTATCCAGAGGTTCATGCTTTATCATTCATTATACATGAATACTGTAATTGCATTGGTTCAAAAGTCCAAGGTATTTCTGTATATATCCTCATTCCTATGCAGTAAACCCAAGCAATCATAACCAGCGCTTTATCCGGAGCTGCGTTCGGCACCACTCACAGAGCCGCGTGCTCAATTTACATACATCTTACAAAAATATAGAATAAATGTTATCAAATCGACATCAACTGTCACTCTAATGACAATAACCGGATTACTTAGAAGTTTATGGATATAAACTATATTTACAGCATTAATCAATTTTTAGGGGTCTTTTCCCTGTGGTCAAGTCGTTCATTTTTTTTTATTTGGTTTGATATACGTACTTGTATACTGGTAAAATCTATAGCAGATTGGGTTGCAGATTAGCTGCACAGCATTTTACCTAAAATTTCCACATTTTTTTACCAATTTACCTCGTCCCGGGTGCTTTATTCATACAGAATGCATTATGATACTGTCTGCCCCCTCACCTATTTTCCCCTCCCTTTTTCTCCCCTATCATCTGGTGAATCTACAAACTTTCAAGAGGGAGATCAGGAAAGGTTAATTGAAACATTTTAAGCCATAGTGTCATGCAGGATTTGCAAAATAATGGTTTGCTTTCACAATAGCATGCAGGTTCGCTATATAATTTGTAATCCCACCTCTCAGAATACAATTCCATCTTTAGTTGTGTTCAAAGATAGAAATTGCCCCCCTTAAAATGGGTACCATTCAACTGTGATCAGGCCCGAACGCGGGTGGGTATGCAAGCTATTGAATATCGACCTTCTTTTAACTATCACGACCAAGTATTCTATAAAAACAAAAATAAATATGACAAATACCCTCAATTGGTAAGTGTCCAACATCAAATTCGTGTGTGGGTAGTGCGCGGATAAATTACTATCTTTAATTGCAACCAAATTGAATTGTCCGAACAGGTCCAACAGCCCCATGCACAAATATGTTATAGCAGATGCAGAAGATGAAATTATCACCATTCCAGCTTGTAAACCAAATCATTTTGAAAAGTGATAAAAAAAATAAGAACATCCGCCCCAATATGATCTTTCAAAAAGTTTAGAGGAATTTTATCACACATTGTGCACAATAGCAAACCATTATATAAATTGTCAGTCACAGACCTGAAGATGACCTTTATGATCAACCCACAGCAGCAAATTATTGGAAATATCAATCCAATTCCACTGAACGTCAGGTTAATTTTATATTGAACACCATTGATTATTCTGTCCTTTTCATGCCATCACAATAGTTGATTCAAGTAAAAAATCAATGTTAGTATGGTCTTTTTTGCCCATATGGTAGCATGTTTGCGTAACCAGATTGTTTGTTTGAGATCAGTTTAGGGTTCTCTAGTCTGCAGGGGGTCTGGCATTACATAACATGTGGGGTCATGTTTTTTGCCATGCTTGGAAAAGTGGGCATTTGGGAATGACATTCCTAGAATATTTTGATATTTTGAGGAAATGTTTGCCCTTTACCTACCGAATACATACGAATTGGCATAATATTTTGAAATTTTGAGGAAATTTTGTGCAAATTTGGAGGAAACTTTTGATTGTATATCCTGCGAAATTACCTTTTTTCAGCCTGCAGGTTTGCCATCCAACCCCAGAGACTTTTGACCGGGAAGAAACAAAGCTTTAAACTCATCCAGAATCAAGCCCTTTGTTGCCGCTCACAATAACCTTTTCACTCACAATAGGAGAATCGGTTGTACCCTTTACTGACCCCACTTTGTTGGCCCGACACGACTCGAATTCAGCACCCCTTTTTACAGAATAAAGTGCTTGTGATACTGGTCCTTTATTCCGTAAGGCTGCTGAATTGAGTTGTTTCAGCAAAGTGGGTCAGTAATGTACCAACCCAGGAGACTCTGCCTCAAACCACCTCCCAACCGGAAATCTGCCTCAACTTGAAATTGCCCCTACTGGCAGCGACCCCATGTTTAACGAGCCCCCCGCGACAAAAGCATCAAGTGTTTCAATATGAAGTAGTAAATTAATTTATATTGTTTTTCCTTTCTGTAAAAAATAGAATCAGAGGTTAAGGTTCTACCCCTCACTAGACCAATTTTTGGTTTTGTAGGGACATATTTAGTTTTTGAAGGCAAAACATGGATGAAATATAATTTTCAGAGACAATTAACCCCTAATATTCCAAACCCATTTTTGACCTACTACTTGGGTAGTAAATGAAACATTTTTTTTTTTCAAAATACATTCTCAGACTTGTGCCAAAATGTCAGGACAAGTGGAAAGGTTGAGATTGTCAATAAATTGGAAAAGGTTATTAACATTTTTTTACCAAAATTTCTCTTTAAAATATTAGACCTCAGAGCTTGAACACAGTGTTTTCTTATAATAAATGAGACTTTCGAAAAGCTGTGTGACATTGACTCATTTTTGTGAACATGTCTCTTCCTAATGTATTGGATACTTTATACTTGTCCTCTCGTACAGACATGAGAATAACAGACAACAGCACGACAACACAGACCCACAGTACCCCGTGCATCCCTATGCTGTAACCGAACAAAAAAGAGTTAACTCTAATCAATGTTCTAATAGCTTGCTATAGGAGGCAGACCATAATTTAGCATCTTCTTGCCCAATTCTCAATAATAATCTCATTGTTAGTAATTAGCAATAACTACAACACGGCGATTTGAGGGGGTGCAACAGAATTCTGCTGACGAACCAATATGTATTTTATTTATTTGTCTCCACACTAAATGACAAGGCATAGAACATAAAAGATTAAGGTCTGTTAAAGGTATGCCATGGCATATTTTAGCCAAATTGAAACTATACCAATAAAATTTGCTATATTTTGTCATTTTAATGTTGTTATAATTTTAACAAGAGATACTTTATGGCAGCATGATTTGTGTGTGTGTGTTTGTTTGTATATGTGTGCGTCAAACATTAGTTAAAATTTTGTGTATAGCTTTTTAGTGCAATGACAGATTGGGTTCATTTTGATAAGCTTATGTATTGAAACAAGGGCGTTATGTGGTCAGGATGTGGTCAAAAGTTCATTTGGGATTATTTGTTGTACATGTAGTATATACTTTTGGTTAGGCCAAAAAAAAAACAAGTTTGTCTCAGAAGAAATGTGAAAAATCGCATTGCGAAATGCGTTGGTTTTTTTTTGGGTTTTGTTTTTGAAAAATGCTAATGCGAAATGCGTTTTTTCTTTTTTTTAATGCATTTTTGGCCCACTTTTTCAATTTTCCTGTGCTTCGCGGCCAAATTTTCATTTTTTTACCAACAAAAATTTAAAGTGAGTAAAAAAATATATATGCAGTCAAAAAGCAATTTTAAACCTAATGCGCGCGGTCTTCTGAGACAACTTGTTTTTTTCTTGGCCTTAAATGTTTGTAGTTTTTTGAGCAGTTATGAATCAAAATCATATTTGGTCTTGTGGATTGAAACAAGGCTTCTGTGGGGTACAGACGCAAAGTTCATTTGGGGTCACTTCGGGTCATTGTGCATGATGGCATACAAATTTTCATTTTTTTACCAAAAAAATTTAAAGTGAGTAAAACCTAAAAAAAAATATATGCAGTCAAAAAGCAATGTTAAACCTAATGCGCGCGGTCTTCTGAGACAACTTGTTTTTTTCTTGGCCTTAAATGTTTGTAGTTTTTTTAGCAGTTATGAATCAAAATCATATTTGGACTTGTGGATTGAAACAAGGCTTTTGTGGGGTACAGACGCAAAGTTCATTTGGGGTCACTTCGGGTCATTGTGCATGATGGCATACACTTGGTTAAAATTTGGTTTTACTTTTCACTGTTGTGGCAAAGTCTGGTTCATACTTGGTATGCTTTAATTGGAACAAGGGGTTTA
>JAMKCH010044287.1:0-22713 GCA_023653785.1 Ophioderma brevispina | reverse complement strand
TTCAATTGGAACCAAACTTGAATCATAGGTGCAAAATGGGATCCCGCATTTGTTGATGAGGTCAAAGGTCACATATCAAGGTCAAAGGTCATGTTAGGTCTATCATTCACTAACCGCGACGGCAGGCCCACACAAGCGGTCCGAGGACCGATGTATTTTTTTATTTCGGTATTTTCAAGTATGCAACTTAGACCTAAACATATGTGAAAATCAGAAAAACGTTCGGCCCCTTTGTTATCTTTTTGGAGCACTTTAGTATCGGTAAATCACATTTTCCCATAGAGTTGCGTGGTAAATCTTGTTAAATGTTGAGCACAAATGTACTTTTTGAAAGTCTTTTTTCTGAAAAACGAATATGGTAAGCCATATTTTTTATTTCAGATTTGTTATCAGCACAAATGAATGTACTATATATCAAATTTTAAAGAAATTTGACGGCCCATTTAAATCATGATGCCAACACCTTAACACGTAAAAGCGAAATCTTGACGAAAAATTCTGAATTTTTTATATGTTGTCAAGGAATATTTTCTTATTCCAAAACCGTTGGAGATGAAGAATCAACTCCACGTAAGGGTTATTTCTGAATAACGAACGAGGACGAGGTCGTATGTGGGTCATGGGAACATCCATGATCGACCCACATCAAAGCACCCACGTTGGTTTGTGGTTTGCACTCCGTACTGCTGTAATTTCTTTTGACATTTTTGGTGAGTTGCTATAATGAATGAGGCTTGGCCGCCACCGCCTGCTCGGTTGTTTGAAATTCTGAAGAGCGGGGAGAAACATACTACGACCGCTGGGCGCCATAAAGATAGATCTACACGGCGCCCGACGCCCTGTACCGTAATTCTTAGAAATCTTCAGGGCGCCCTGTGCTTAAAAAGGCATTTTTATAGATTTACAGGGCGCCCGGAGTTCTATGCAACGCCCGACGCCCTATGCTCTGCGCCGGGTGCGCCCTCCTCTAAATCCGCCCCTGTGAATGGAAAGCTAATCAAATCAAATCGTATAAGCTCGTACATTGAAATTCTGTCCTCTTAATGAACGGCGAATGATGTCCAGAAGGAAATTGGATGCAGAAGTAATGCGACGTTATTTAAAGCCACAAAATGTACTCACAATTTACTATTGATGTGTTTTATACCTTTTGCACCATAAGGCGACGAAAAAATAAAACCCTATTTTACGGGCGAGCGGACCTTAAGAGTATAGGGTCGGTCGGTGAGTTTTTTCTTTTTTTTTATATTTTTTTTTCTTTTCTGGAGGTCAAAATAGCCTAAAATAGCCCCAAAATCTGAAGAATCAAAGATAAAAAATGAAAAATTTTTACAAACAAATTTTCTAAAAAAATTAGCCAAATTGATAAATTTGGGCTAAAAATAGGCTGATTTTACATGATTTTTGGAAAAACTAAAAAAAAAAATCTGCAAAATTGAAAATCAGTGTCGGGTTGGGGCCCGTAAACAGTGTTTTTTATTTTCGTCGCCTTACCTCTTAAATCAACATGAACATTGACATACCTCTACCATCCTTTTGGACAGTGATTTGCTTCGTTGATGCATTCAAATGGAATGCAAATTTCAAATCTTTCGGATGAATCACAGAAAGTGTCTTTAACAGTATTACAGATCTTAATATAATGGTAAAATTTCCTGTATCAAATGGGTAAAAATCGTTTATGGTGTGTTTGTTCTTTTGTTGTTCTTTTTTAATTGCCCTTATTTCCAAAATTACACAACAGTAGATACTCTTGCATCAAATACTCTTGCACTATGCATGCATTGTAATTAGTGTCCGAGTTGGAATGCTGAAAACCACACTTATCCTACAAGACATGCTTCAGACTTTCAATACCTAATATTAAACTTGAATTTAGTGGTAAATCTATATCTTACCTTGGCGTTAAACAATGGAACACCATTCCACCTAATGTCAAAAACTCAAAAAATCTTCATTCTTTTAAACTTAATTATAAAAAGTCACTTATATCAAACTATAAACAAATAAAAATAGAGTCTGGAACTTGACAGGCCATTATTAGGCTTATTCTCCAGTACTCTTCCACATTACACTTCATGTATATATACAATGACATTATTTACTATGTATGTGATATGTTTATATTGATGTATGATTGTGGATAGAAATAAATGTTATGTTATGTTATATATAACAGAGAAGATCAATCAGGCAAGTCTGTAAGATTAGGGACAAATGATGTACTCTGGCCAACTATTCAACAGTTCAAATGATATCAATTTCCTAATAACGGTAAGTCTGGGTTACACCTATGTCAATAACATGTATGACCGCAGACGCACACAATGGATCTTGACAAAATTGGAGTTAGGTTCTAGATATGGCCAATCTAGAATCTTATTTAGATGATTAGTTACGTGGTAGAATTCGAAGTAAAGTTACCTCTTGACATATTTGTATTGTTTTGTACATTAATTGTGGTACTCGTCTCTTTCCTATAAAATAAACCTAAACGAAAGATCATAAATCGTGACAACTGTACATCAGATTGTTCATGTTCATACCAACAATTTGACACCAATTTTGTCAAGATTGAAGAATTTTGAAAATTTGGCCTACTGTACATAAAATGACCAATCAAAAGTTCGATGAGCTTTATTACATTTTTACCCATATCTCTGTAACTGAACATTGCAGATATGCCAAACTATATATTTTATAATTCCTAATTAGACGAGTCATTTGAGATACTTTCCAACTAAATTGAACCACTTTGTACGATTAATTCCTCTTAATCTAAGATGATCGCCAAACAGACCCCTCCCTTGAGACAATATTTGATTTGGTAACATCAGAATTCTTGAAGAAAATGGCATACTCGTGTTTAAAATCATAGTTTTAAGGGGGGTGCATGGGAAGCCATATAATCTGCTAGACTAGACCTTGGTTTGAAATCTCAGATGATTCCATAAGCAGTCACTTCTGAGAAAAACACCTGCTTGGTCAGACTGACTCTAAATTTATATGGCACAGTCCACTCTGCCACTAAATGACAGAATTTATCCATGAAATACAGGAATGAGCGAGATCTAGTAAAGCTGATTACATCATTTTCTATTCATCTGTAAGCATGTAATCAAATCGCATCCAATGAATGCTTAAAGCATTTTTTTCACACACAAATACTGAAGTCATATCATGCACACAGACTTCTCATGATTTTGGCCTTTATTGTGATACCTAACTACTATGCCCAGTCCACGGTTGCGTGTAAGCGACCACCCGCCTTCATTGAATGAACCTATCTTTGTTTTAAATTCATAACATGTCTGTGCGTATTACCGTCATTTGGTTTTGGAAGACAGTGTCGTTGATCTTAGAGGGATTTTCTAGTGCAAAAAGTAACATCATTGCTGATATGTGTAACAACATCCAATGCGATGTCCTATGTCGGCAGGAAACCCAAAGAGGAATCGAAAACCATCGCCCAAGCATACAGGGAATGGTCTTAGCCACTGAAAGACCACAAGACAGTATGGAAGGCTATATTCGTGAAACAGGCTCTAAGTAGAAGGCAAACATTCAATGTCTGCTGACAAAACAGCGAATCCTCACTATTGTATTGAGCTCAGCTCTGTCATAGTTACATCAGTCTACAAACCTCATCAGTAGATTCAAGCACCCCATCCGCCTCGGGATTCCCACCAAACCTGATTCTTTATTGGCGATTTAAACAGCCAAGGTACCCAATGGGGCTACAATGAAACTAATAAAGGACTGACCAAGCTGTCGAAGAATTGATAGACAGTCAGCATTCTAGTCTCCTTCACGACCCTCAGCTGCCGCCATCATTTAATAGTGGCCCCGTTGGAAGAGAGGTTACAACCCCGATCTAGCTATGGTTAGTATAAAAACATCTCTAACTTGTGTAGCAAGATTGTTGGATCATGTTCCACTAACTCAAAATCGACGTATTCCAAGTCAACGCTGCAGTAGTAGACCAACCAAATGCCTTTTAAGCGTCGTTTTAACTACAGGAAAGCAGAATGCAATGAATCACTGATGACTTGGACCAGAACGTGAAGAGGATAGCTCCAAAACCCCATAACTATGACAATTTTGCCCAACTAGTGACAAGACTGGCCGGATTCATACTCGAGGCTTGTGACGAACATATACCAGGCCTTTTCAAGGAAAAATGTTTTGCTGAGAATATCCGGATTTACTCCATGTTTGAAGCTGATCATTTCTCATCCTAAACACTCTCCAGGGAAGGAAGTTTTGGCGTGGATGATCTCCCCAGGAAAAGAATCAAAACCTGGCATACTTAAATTGAATCCACCGATATGACCCATAACAGCAAGAAAGCATTGTCTACTATCCGAAATCTTCAAAGAATCCAACAGACAGCACTCAAATTAGCACCCAATCAATTCCTACCACTGCTTTTAATTGCAAGCCGCAAGAGCCTCAAAAAGATCAAACTATACCGTAAGAGGTTTAGTGCGACCCCTGGTTTCACCCGCCCTTTCAACAGGGAGAATTGGAATCCGGTATTGCTAAACTCAACCAGAATAAGCATTAGGCTTGAGATATCTCAACTCAGATGTTCTTTGTTCACTAGGAGCGAAGAAGAATCGATGGCGCAAGTTCAAGAATGGTCTACCACAAAGGAGTATGCTTGCACCTCTCCTGTTTACATCTATACCCCGACCAATCTAGAGTGCAGGAAACCTGCGTTTTTTTAATCTATGCTACGATCATGAATTATTGTCACCATTGTTTGTTTTGAAGTTTGTTGAAGAGAGCCTCTCCAAGCTTTGGATGAACTCACTCCTTCTAACTTAGGAAAACCACCACTTGCAAATCCATCCAGACACAGGTGTGTGCTTCCATCTACACGCAACCGTGAAGCCAAACGTCAGCATAATGTAACCTGGTCTGCCCACCCCTTTAGCACTGTGGATACCCTGTCTACATAGGTTTACTTGGACCGCACTCTCTCTTATAAGCACGCCATTTACGTGTCGTGTCTTGGCACACAGCGCAGGCCATTGTTGAATCTTGGCAACCTTGGCAAATCTCACTGCGCGAGGAGTTATCAACCACATCTATAATAGAATCTTTTTTCTTGAGCTGCTGGACAGCATTATCGTCAGGACTGCTTCAAAGCGGAGAGTAATGAAGCAACAATTCTACTTATTATTTTGAATCTTGCTGCGGGGGGGGGGGGGTCTCAACACAAATGACCATCAGGGATGTGCCACAAGACATCGGTTCCATTTTGCAGCCTTTTGGTATATCAATGGCAACTTCTTCAAATATTTTGTTTAATTTTGGGTTTATTTTATTATTTATAGCAATTAGACTATCAATGGATCGTGTTTTTTTCAAAAAGGTTCTGAAATTGTTGGAAAATTAGGTCAATTTATTCTCAATTTTTTCGGAGAAAACCAACATTTTCTAACAATGTTTGGAAAAATTAGTCAAATTTCCTCAATCTGAAGCCAAAAATTGTCAAAATGGGCTTGAAATGTCAAAATTTTGCGGTTGAAATGGCAAATTGGGGTTTTTGTGTAAATTTGGGTTAAATTTGGCCCAAAATTTGCATCTCTGGTATAGCCATTGGTCCCTTTTTTGGCCAAATAAATGGGTATAGGTATGGGTCCTACTTTCAGAGTCACGGAGGCACGCCCTACCCAACCAAAGTGAGACCCCCGGCTTTGCTGTGTGTGTATAAGAACTTGAACTCTACAGGTCACCCCAATACAGAGGTCACTTTTGGATAGAGTGAATGAATAGTTAACTAGAGGTGCATTTTGTGATTCCAGCACCTTCTGTTTATCATTGTTCACTAGATATCCGTGAGAAAAAAGCTTATTCACAAAATCTTGAGTTTGATTCTAATCTTGCTGTTTTTGTGTTATGAGCAACGCATTGTTTCCCATGCTCCCATAGGCCACTGTGCATGATTCTGTCCTTTTATGGACAGAAAGTACAAATTGCAAATTTCTTAGATACGGCCGAATTGGGCCACGTAAGATTAGGTACACATGGATTACTAAGGCCAAGGTTTAAGAGGGATTAAAAAAAAATCACACTTTTTGTTATTAGGGGGGAACGAGGGGCTTTAGAATTTAACCATTATTTTTTTATTGAATATTGTTTATGTAATTATGTTTTGGACATTCCAAATGCTTGACCAATCATTTTGATAAAATATGTGATGTTTTATAAAAAATAAGTGGATGGTTGTTTCTTTGCAAGTGACGGGACTTGCTTTTAATCTGTCCCAAGAAACCATAATTTTCTATCGAAGGAGACAAATAATGTCACACACCCGAAGGGTGGATGGCGGAAATGAGTAAGGGGAAATGTGTTCTTCGAAGTGTCTCTGACAGGCTGGTTAGAAGAAAAAGAAAAGACCTCGTATCATTGCAGAGATTGAAAGACTTGCACCTATGGTCATTGAAGCCAGGTTGGTTAAATGTAGTATTTATGTAAATGTTAATCGCCAGGCAAATTTATTTCCCAAGCCAGGGTGGAGTGAACAAGATGTTGGAAAAAATGTGAAGTGCCCCATTGTGAGTAATGACAACTCTCTTCCATGTAGTTGAATTCTGACATTTTTTTACAAAAAAATGCTTTTGAGATGCACTCGTCAATGACAGAGTCTGACCAAAAGTGCAAAGTAGTAATTATTTTTTGAAAGGCAAAAAAACAAAAAAAAACACTTTGAAGAAAACAGTTTGTGATTTAATACCATGGATAGAAACCAGTTCCTTCGCTACATCAAATTTACACGTTTAAAGAAATTAGAGAAAAAATTACGAAAACATCTCAAATTCAGGGGTGTGTTGGGAAGCTGTTAAGGGTAAAGAGCACGATGAAAGCTATGGAAACATATTGGGGGGGGTTGACAAGCCCTTGCATTAGATCGTCTGGAATATCAGCTAATAACCACCCTCTGGTGAATGTGAACCATAATTACACGATCTCCAGTGGTGAATAGATGTTTTTCCACCTTTCGGATTAGCGGACATCTTGCCGGGAATGGTAGTCCCATTCCAAATTTCTGGAGACATTCTCAATCTAAAGAACGACATACAGTTGGATATGTATCATAAAAGTCGGGTCACACTTTGAAATGAGCACAAGTACTTTGCGGAGGTCGGGTAATTAAATTGAATCTTAATGAGGAATGTACTGGAACTACACCTTTTGTTATAGTATGCAGATTGGGTGAAACCCTCTATTATGGCTGTTGATGGTTACAGACTGAGGACCGGTCATCTTAAGCAATGCTCAATGTGTAACTTTACCTTGAATCAGAGATATAATGTTGCATTTTTTACAATCATATACTGATATCTGATTTGAAAACGCGCAAATTTTTAATCGTTCACACTTCTTTGAAAGTTAGGTCTGGGGGGGTGAGGTGTGTAGAAGAAGCACTCGACCTTTTTTCGTCGGGATGTGCGGCCCTGATGTTCTTTCTGAACTTGGGGGCTTGCGAAATTGAGTTTGTCTCTGAAACTAGGGCTTAAGAACTGATATTTTGATAAATTTGAGAGCTTGGGAGTGGAAAAATACCCTTTTCGCGACTTAAACAAATCCAGATGAAAGTGGCCCAACTATCATTTACACCCTTTCAGTTACACCCTTTCACTTATTGATTGTATCTCGGATTTAGGCTCCAAATGTGATGGGTGAACGGGGAATTGATAGGGGATAATTAGGTCTTCAACAATACAATGCTTTGGCCATTATTTTTTCTGAAATGTTTTATTCTTAATATGCCAAACCTAATGTACCAATTATTGTTGCATTTTTATTCAACCGGTTGATCGTCCCCAAAACACATGAATGTAATGAGCCAGATTTAGTGTAGTTTGTCACTGTAATTATAAGGGAGGAGACATTTTAATAGATTGCAAAAAATTTTTAAAACTATGTAAAAAATAATTAAAAAAAAAAATGTGCCTCCCATAAAACCGATGCTTAAAAATAATTCAAGCCACAACTTGCTAACAATAGTCGTCGTTCTAACACCGTTTATTGCTATTAATGCCAGGCGAGTAATCTATGAAACCATTTGGTATGAGACGGGAAAAAAAATGGCTGAACTCTCCAAATAAGTAGCCGAAAATTTTAACTTCCTTTTATAATTTCGGCCTATAAAGTGTACACGGTTTTGAAAGTTGTGCAAAAGTAGCGTGTATTCTTTTGAATCTGTTCTCACAAAGTGTAGACCTGCAGGTTAGAACAAAATTAATCAAGTTGTTTAGAAATGTAAAACAACACTGTTTACCCTGGTCATAGCTCAACCGTTGTTTTTAAAAAATTTAATAAACAACTTGTAAAAATCAACAACTTGTTTAAAAGTTTTTAAGAGATCAGTTGTTTAAATTTTTTAAACAAGGTGTTTAATTGACTTTAAACAAGGTTTTGAAGCGATGAGCGATGGTTTGCATGGTCAGTGGAGTATTCCTTGCGAAGAAAGGAATTTACGGAGCCGCACGTTTATTATTTACGCTATCCTTTTGCCAAAGCCATGTTGAGTCTTTCACACCAATTGAAAGATGAGCGGTGGTTAGTCAAGTCGGGCCTGTATGAAAGACATCGGGGTTACTTTAACTGGAAATAAAAACACAGCTTTAATTAACGTGTTTCTCTTTTATAAAATATAAAAATTTATCAAAAATGGCCAACAGTTGTGCCTAATTTTTTTAAAAATGAGCCTGGGATTCTTGGAAGGAAATATATTTTAAAATAAAATTAGGAAAACTCTACATACATTACAAAGAAGCGGCTACTCGGTACCTTGAAAAGTGACGTAGATTGCTGAACCGCGCATTAGTTGGTTTCGAACACTGATCTCTATACAAATGGAGTGGAAAACTGGGCTTCGTATTGGAAGCACTGATGGCCATGTGTCATCCAAAAAAGAGCCAAGCAGGTGGTTAAGGAGCCCGGTCATGTAATATACAAAATTGTTCCATTGCAATGTGGAATAAGCGACCATTAACAGCTACAGAAATAAGCCAAGTCAGGAGCTCGTGTATTGCGGCGTTATGGGATGGCATGTCTCTAAAAAGTGCCACCGGGATAGAATTTCTGTTAAAACAGGTGTCTCTGGGAATGGTATTGTGTTAGGTAGACCAAGCGCCCGCCCTGTGTTCCATTCATCTAAATTCAATTTACAGGTTGTGTAGCCAATCCCAGGTATAGAGATCAGTGGTTCACAGTGCGACTGCGATGATAAACTAAATATTACGCGAACCCTTTTCAAAGGTCCACGTTTTCATGGTTGTTAGTGTTTAGGCCAACAAAACCTTTGTTACACAAAAATGATATCTAAAAACACCCCTCTTACAATTGTCTCATATCATGAGGTTTGAAAAAAGGTAGTTTTTGCCAATAACAACAAATTCTAAAGAAACTTCGCTCATATCCGTGGTGTGCTCAAGAAGTTCAAAAGATGAGGCGTGTGGCAAACTTGCACGTGATATATGCGCGTATGGGATATGATTTTCGCTGGCTTTTGTTTCGGTAGTGCATGCGGCGTTGTAAAATATACACACGGAAATAAACATGGTAGCTTCCATGATTAAACAATCGTGGTACAGTTGTGTATATTGTTCGGAATAAATCTGGATTTTTTCGCCAGAGAATACTCCAATGGCCATGAAAACATCTGGTACGTTTATTTAGGGATATTTCATTATTGTAGCGGGAACGGCGGAAAGCGCCCCGGAGGACTCGCGGGTAAGTTGCAAGGGCAGACCTTGCGCTCCTTCTGAATGGAAGCCACGGTGACTCAGGTTAAAATCAGTTTCTCAAGGATTTTATTACAACCAGCCCTCGCCTTGTCGTCTTCAAATACATTCACACACGTCAAGTTACCTATGAAAGGATCCAGCAGACTGCGGATTACGGTCCGTTTATAAACTATTTACTTGTACACACTTTAATTTGCCATACCAATTTACTTACCCTACTCAAACCACTTTTTTGGGCATAGGCACTGGCCGGCAATCGTAAAATATAACCATATGACAACCGGGGTGCATATGTTTGGATTTACACACATATGTTTTAATAATTCAAATTATACCCACAATACATGGCCAAAAATCACTTTTGGGCAGAGGTTCCCTCCTCTAGGCACTGACCGGCAATCGTAAATACAACCCATATGACACCTGGGGGGATTATGTTGTACCTTTACACACGTTTTTAATATCTTACAAACACAATAGGAAAACACTTTTTGGGCGTAGGTTCCCCCTCTAGGCACTGGACGGCAATCGTAAATACAAACCCTAGACACCTGGGGTTGCATATGTTTGTATTTACACACATTTTTTTTTTTTAATATCTTACACAACACAATAGAAAAACACACTTTTTGGCCGTAGGTTTCCCCCTCGAGGCACTGGCCGGCAAATGTAAATACAACCATATGGACACCTGGGGTGCATTTGTTTGTATTTACACACATAGCGTTTTAATATTTCTTTTACACCTCATAGTTATAAATAACATTTAAAGGAGCAGACACCAGGGTGGGTCCAACACAGACAACATTGCTTCTGCGTGAATCGTCGCCACACAGTATTCGGTCGCCACCTTATGTTCATCGTCCCATGGTACTCAACTCCATTATGATGCTTCATGTGCACATTATATTATTGAAGGCTAAGCCATTTTCTCCACAAGCGTCGAGCACTAACAGTGAGGTGCCTGCCTTTCGCTATGCATTGTCACATAAATATTTATTGAAGGCTAAGCCATTTATCCCTCCAACAGACGTCGAGCACTACAGTGAGTGCCTGCCTTTCGCATGCATTGTCACATAACATTTATTGTCACCTATTATTTATCAAAGGCTAAAGCCCTTACCTCCAACAAGACGCCCAGCAATACAGAGTGAGGTGCTTGCCTTTTTCGCATTTCATGGTCCATAGTATTATTGAAGGTAAGCCATTATTACTCCAACCAAGACGCCGAGCCACTACAGTGAGGTGGCCTGCCTTTGCAATGCTGTCACATAATATTATGGAAGGCTAAGCCATTTATACCTCCCCAACAAGACGCCGAGCACTACAGTGAGGTGCCTGCCATTCGCATGCGTTGTCACATCATATTGAATTGAGGCTAAAGCCATTTATACTCAAACAAGACGTCGATCACTACAGTGAGGTGCATGCCCTTCGACATGCATTGTACAGATATTTATGAAGGCTAAGCCATTATACACCCTGATGGGCGTTCGATGACAAACAAACTTCGAAAAAAACTGGGGGGGAAAAGAAAGCGATGACAACACCTGACTGGAGCGATGACTACAATAGACTGGCGGTTGCTACAATATGAAAAGTAGTGTAGAGTAGTCTTAAGATTAGTAGGGGTAGTTCAAGAATAGTGTAATGATTAATACCAGCGCATATTTTCAATCCTGTTTTAGCTATTACGTCCATGTGCCGGACGGCACACCCTGGGGAGGGGCTGTGAAACGGGCTTGAGAAATTGTGCTCATGCAAGTTTATAAATAATAATGTTATGACAAGTAGTAAAATGAGTAGTAGTAATTCCATTCATAAAAAATTGCCGCGCACAGTTGGAAGTATCATGAGCAGTCATGAGCCGCGGTGGATGGGCCGATATTTTATAGCCAATCAGAGCATCGACCACACGCGTGATCAATCTTGCCGCTCAAGCCCTTCATATCTCTGCATTATGACATGTACACAACAGGTAACCTACCCACAGAGACTGGAATAATAAACCAAGAGGGGCATCGCGATTGTTATGATAGGCCAGCAGCGTAACCGTTTTCTCTCACACATCGCGCGCCATCCTTGTTGTTGCGCAACCAGCTGCGCGTTGTCGCTCTTGCTGCACAAGCACATGCACCTACAAGTCTGTGGAGTCGCGGTAATTATCAAGTGTTGCATTTCCCAGTGTTCCATTGGTTCCGATCGCCCGATTTTTCTGCAAATAATATGCGGAAAATCAATCGTTGGAAGAAACCAGGCATCTAAAAAGATTCTGCTTCATAAGCAACAAAAGTCTCCCGCTACCCATGTTAATTTTGCTTGGAAAAGAATATTTGAGCCCGAGTGATAGCATGTGGCATCGGTTGTTATTGCTGTTTTCACTCGCTAACGTGTGACGAACGTAATACCGCGTGTTCATAAATATGCATTAGGATTTCCAAATACGAAGATACGTCAAACCAAATATGGGGGTGCCCAAAACTATGATAATGAGTGCGATGCTCATTATAATACTTGTGGGCACCTTGATTTTGTTACGTGTTTCGGGAGAATATTCGGGTCTGGGTTACATTTAAGTCGTTGTACCCTACCAAGCATCTGTACATTACCAAGCTGTCAACTGTAGGTGACTAGTTATAATAAATCTAGGAATTGTGAGTAATATATGACTGAGTTCGTGTGTCGTTTTCACCGGATGAAGCCATAGGGTTCTGTCCCCTATAACGTACCCAGGCCAACGGTCCAACATGATAGACGGAGGTTGGAACGGCGTCCCGCTACCACTTACACAGCCACACAGCGCCCTCCCCATGTGTGACTCATATCGAAAGTACATGTAGTCTCTTTTGAGAAGTGTCGAAGAAAGAAGCCCCGTAATAAAACAACATCGAAAATGGATCTTTTGGTTTTGAATGATCTTGCTGATAATTATTGATTATTTTTCCCAGGGTGCCTTCTATCGTTTTGCCATTGGACACGACCATTCTCTCCAATTGGTCAATTTCTGTATGAAATGTCGTCGCCATGAAGTTAGAACACTCATGCTCCTGTTAAAAATTCGACCCCATTTACACGGCGGTATGATTTTGTGTTTGGTGTATGAAGCGGCATGAAGGAGGCTCCTCTATTAAAAGCGATGCAAAACGCATTGCGAACGGCGTTCCATGAAGGAAAGGTGTAGCTATCCAAAATCCAAAGACAAAACAAGCCTTGAATTGGTTGAGATGAGCGCCGCCTGAAGAAAAAAAAAAACAAACCCTATACCCTACCATCCAATCGCCATGAGCGTGACTTGAGCGACACCAATACAAAGGGGCTGATAAGCGTATGTGATTATTTTTTTTTTTTTTTTTTTTTAAAATAATACTTGACGAAAAATATTACATATTGTGCGGGAACGGGGAAAGCGCCCGGAGGATTCGCGGGGGGGGTAAGTTGCAAGGGACAGAACCTTGCGCTCCTCCTGAATGACGCACTTTGGACTCGGTAAATCAGTTTCTCAAGAATTTTATTACAAACCCAGCCTTCGTCTGTCAAAATTACCTCACAACGTCAAGTACCTATAAAAAGATACAGCAGACTGCGATAAATGTTATTAATAAAAACTATTTACTTAGTTACACTTTAATTTGCCAACCTATTTGCATACCCTTACTCAAACAACTGTTTGGGCATAGGTTCCCCCATCAGGGCACTGGCCGGAAATCGTAAATACAAACCATATGGACACTGGGGTGCTATATTTGGATTACAACACATATGTTTTAATAATTCCTAAATATAACATACAATGGCAAAATCACTTTTGGCAGAGTTTCCCCTCTAGGCACTGGCAGGCAATCGCTAAATACAACCCATATTGAACCCTGGGCGTGCATATGTTTGTATTTACACAACATGGTTTTGAATATCTACACAACACAATAGGAAAACACTTTTGGGCGTAGGTTTACCCCTCTAGGCACTGGCCGGCAATCGTAAATACAACCCATATGACACCTGGGGTGCATATGTTTGTATTTACACACATAGAGTTTTAATATTTCCCTTTACAACTCATAGTAATAATAACATTTAAAGAAGACACCAGTGGGTTCCAACACAGACAACATGCTATTGTGACATTCGTCGCCACCCAGTATTCGTCGCCACTGAGGTTCATCGTCCCATGGTTACTCACTCATATGATGCTATGTCACATTTTATATTTATTGAAGGCTAAGCCCATTTAGTACCTCAAAAACGACGCGAGCACTACAGTGAGGGCCTGCCTTTCGCATGCATTGTCACATAATATTTATTGAAGGCTAAGCCATTTATACCTCCAACAAGACGTCGAGCACTACAGTGAGGTGCCTGGCTTTCGCATGCATTGTCACATAATATTTATTGAAGGCTAAGCCATTTATACCTCCAACAAGACGTCGAGCACTACAGTGAGGTTCTTGCCTTTCGCATGCATTGTCACATAATATTTATTGAAGGCTAAGCCATTTATACCTCCAACAAGACGCCGAGCACTACAGTGAGGTGCTTGCAAGGGGGTGAAGCCCATTCAAAACCAGTCGTCCGTGCTGGGCGCTGACATTTTGAATATTGCACGGAATAATTATTAGTTTGGGTGCTTGTATACACACATAATGTCAATTCGATACAAACAATCCGGCAAAATATCAGTTGTTGGATGTTGGGTGCTATTGGGTGGTTAAATTTTGTCCTACCCATGGCCACACAACGAATGAAATGACACGTCAGTCGTCTTGATTTAAATAAACCACCTCAATGAATACATCTTTTCACCTAAGCGAGCCTAAGCACCTAAGCGAGTGAGTATCTGAGCACAATGATCCAGGTACACTATTATTACACCTGGCCACCTCTAACACATACATCAATTTGTATCACTACCGATTAGTGTATATGCAAAGCGGCACCCACAGTATGGGGAAGAAACGGAGGCAGCCATTGCTTTCTATTGTTGGTACTCTATGTTTTCTTTGTGGTCGGCAAAACATGCGAGACGATGAATTTCTAAAGATGACGTAACGTTTTGCCTCTCTATCTATATAGAACCTCTTTGGGTGCTTGCCTTTCGCATTCATTGTCACATAGTATTTCTTGAAGGCTAAGCCATTACCTCCGACTAGTCGCCGAGCACACTACAGGGAGGTGCTTGCCTTTTCGCATTCATTGTCACAAAATATTTCTTGCAGGCTAAGCCATTACCTCCGCACACACTAGAGTGAGGTGTCTGCCTTTCACATGCATTGTCATCTACCATTTTGACATTAATTGGTGACATTATAATTTGTAACTAATGTGACATTATAATTGTGACATAATGTGACATTATAATTGTGAACATTGTGACATTTGATGTGACGAATTTAATGTGTGACCTGGGATGTGACACATTTTATTTGTGACAGGGATGTGTGACACAAGTCTGGTATGGAACCACAATCTCCATCTTACCTCTTGCGGAAATAAACGTTGGTTAGTACATAATAAAAACTAAGTTTACATGGCTGTTCACCTTATTTTGAATTTTATCAACACAAACACCCCCCCCCACGTTCATGTCACCATCGCTATGATCGTGGTTACAGCCAGTCTAAGTTACACATTTGTAACAACTAACTATAAAGGGAGAGCAAAGCAATAGGTTCCAGTATCTCAATCATCAAACAATTATTAAATCCATTATCCGGCTTATTAAACATAATATAGTCATCATTTATTCCTATGGAGGCATTGTTTTTTTTGTTCCCAACTATTCCCTATGGAATGGTTACTTATCTTATTGAAGTTTAATTATTCCCGTTTAAAAAAACATCAAAAAGGACAAACAATTAATGTGCACCAAATCCATTACAATGCCAAGAAGAAGTGATGACTTCCTAAATTCTGTTGATTACAAGGGAAATTTGATCATGTGTCTTTAGAAGTTATTTTAATATTTAGTATTTATTTTATCACCATAATATTCCAAAAGCAATAAAGAGAAAACCAAAATACAAACGTCCTATCATAGACGTAAATTGCCTTGTCTTCACAGATAGAATATAATATATTAATATCAACATGGATCAATCTCTCCTAAACTAAACAATTGAAGCGAAAAATATTTCAAGGTCTTCATCGCTTCTAACTTCATTAAGAGTCTTGTCACATAATTACAACAACGTAGTTATAATTGTCCTTTAACTCTCTATTATTTGCAGTTCGGTGCGCATATGCCGTACCATACAGTGAATGACTTAGAGTTTACATGATGAAATTAATCTCATAATTAAAGAGAGAAATATTTATATGTCTTGATCGTTCCTAACTCAGTTAAAAAGTCTTCACAGATGTAAGAAACACCATTATGATTTTTCCGGTAACTCTCCTATTATGGCAGTTCGTGTGTATGTGGCAGTTACGAGACAGTGAAGTACTGAATGCGAAAGAAATTAATCTTCATGAATTTAAAGAGAGAAAGAGGAGAAGCAGGGCGGGATCAGTCCGTATCCTGTTCCATTTTGATCGCCTCTTCTTTCCAACACCCGCTTTTTTTATTTTTTTCTTGTCCTTCATTACAAGTTTACAATTAAGAGCACACAACATATAATTATTTTCTATTCTCTTCCCTTTTTTTTAATTGCAGTTCAGGGCGATATTGCAGTAGCATACATTGTGAATGACCTGAAATTTACATTAGTGACCGTGAATAAATTGAATGAAAAATACAGAAGAGGAGAGAGATTTCACGCTGTGCATGTTCCCACAAAACAAAAATCTTACATTTCCGAAAAAAATCACTAATATCCCAATTTCATTTCTTTTATTAATTTACTAGGTCAGTCATCAAACATATTCCTGAAGAATAATATCTCGAAAAACAATCCCATCAAGTCGATATGGGGTCCCCACATTGCCGTGTAAAACGGAAAACAAACAGCCGCCACGCATCAAAGGGGCCGATATACTTGTACATGAACATGAAGGAGAGAGAACGACATGGTTACGCGGCTAACACAATAACTGCTACCCATATGCTTTTACTGCGGGACATGTACAAGATGCGCAAATCGTGTTCAAAATCTACCTTCTCTCTTCAATTTCAATTTATAAAGTGCGGTTTGACAACAAAACACACACACCAACTAATCCCCCCATCCACTGCAGATATGGTAGGCAATTAATGATTTTTTAGAATTTTAAGAAAATAATGACAATTCCAATGATTTTGCTTGAATTGTACTGTCATGACTGTTAAACAGTGCCCACTGTCGGTTTAGCTTCTGATTTTTTACACTAGATTTCACATTTCTTCGTAATAACCTATTACATGACCAGGTAACTAAACATTCCTATAGGTTATATTAGAAATTGCAAAAATTCTATATTCAGAAGACTATCTTGACATGATCATGAACTTTCAATTACGAAAATACGACTTCAATTTTCAAATGGTGGACGAGTAATTTTGAATTTCCACACACAATTTTCGACAATATTTCTTCATAAATCTAACCCTAATGTCACAACCCTGAATCAAGCTTTCTGTTAGCTTCCCTACGCGATATGCGTAATAAAAATGAATTTAAATATGATTACTTGCCCGCTCCAACATGTAAAAAGACCTGAATGTGAACACGACAGCCCAATTCGCAATGCGTGTATGCACCTATGAAAGGATAAAGCAGACTGAACGTTCCCGCGGGTTCACATCAGGTGATAGGTCATTCATCGTAAACTCGAGTCACGCAGATGGATGTTGCGCTGATTGGGCAATTACTGCCTCGTGGGCGGGCTTCACGCGGATTGGCAGAGGCCTGACCTTTCTAAAGAGATCAGATCTTACATGACTGCATTAATTAGTACTGATGTAATGGAAATTCATTGGTACCGTATGGAGGAGCTATGGGATAACCATTCTGGGTCATTATTTGTGACAAAATAATAAACTAAGAAAAACAAGCTACCAATCCAGTTCAATTCTATATGTGCCGAGAGATATCTACCAATTAATTGCTTAAAAATAGAATTTGTTTAAAAATGCTTTAAAACTTATACAAGATGTTTAAAGGTTGCATTTCGTGATTCCAGCCTCTGTCTGTTTTATTCAATGTTCAATAGATATCCTTGAGAAAAGCTATTAAACTTTTAGCTGATCCCGACTTAGCTTGACAAGTACATAGCCCGGGGCATGGAGTGCCCAGTTGGAGTAACCTCGAACTAATCCCGACTTTGCGGTTTTGTGTTATGAGCAAATGCTCGTTTTCCACGGTCCCATAGGCCACTGTGCTATAATTTCTGTCCCTTTACGGACAGAAAATACAAAATTGCGAATTACTTACAGACACGGCCGAATTTGCACGTAAGATTTGGCACACATGGATTACTAATGGCAACGGCTCAGATGATATGAAAATCTCAACTTTTTTGAGGTAAGTCGGGTGGACGAGGCTGTGGATCATGAAATTCCCCTTTAAGACAACATGTTATAACGACAAACTAAACAACGTTGTTTAAAACTTAAACAACGTTGTTTAAAACTTAAACAACAACACTTTATAAACAATCCTCTTTTTAAACAGCAAAAATTTAAACAGTGTTCTAACAGTGTGTGTATTTATTTATTTCATCTTCACACATTATTGAAACAGCATGGAAATCGAAATGAGGGAGGAAGGAACTATTAGACAGGATAGATTTCCCTGTAAACCCATCAGACTAGTCCATGACCTCCTTATTTAATTTATATTTTGCCTAATGACAGCTTGCTTAATATTAATCTTTACCAAATCACATTCTTTACATGAAGTGTTATGTATATTTCATCTTCGCACACTAATGAAATCATATCACTGGTTTCAATTACAGATATAAACGGAAAGCTGTACAGCAGGGAAATACGAGAGAAGAAAAAGAATAGAAAATGGGGTTAATTAACATTCTTACGAAGGTGTCTTACGAAGATCATGTCCTCTAGGCTGAAAATGACTTGTCTTCGGTCGTGGTTCTACAGGATGTCCCAAAAGAAGTTTGCCCCATCACCTAAAAATATATTAAAAATAAAAAAAATTGAAGTTTCACTTTCTCCTGGGGAGGATATGATTATTGGTATGTTGTCTATACTCCATGCCAGTTTGCTAAAGTCTGATTGTTTTGTAAAGGATTCATATCGATTTTACGACAATAAATGATGGGCTTTTGTACTAAACGGAACAAAGTGCCTTGAGTTGAACGCAAGGGTTTTGAATTACACAACAGGGAAAGGAAAAATGGCGACACTATTTAAATACTGTGTTTTTGTTACATTGTCAGCACATTTTCTTACGTGCTGACTTTCTTTTCCCAGAACCACACTGTTAGAAAATTTTCCGTAAATTTACGGAAATTTCTGGCAGCAGTATTTCCAGACTTTTTTAGGGTAAATTTACAGATTTTCTGTCAATTAACGGAACTTTGACAGTATTTTTACAGAAATTTGTCTCATATTATGGAAAAAAATGTGTATTTTAACAGAATTTTTCCGTAATTTAAAATTACGGAACGAAAAAAAAAGTCCGGAAATATTGCTTCCAGAAATTTTTGAAATATTTCCGTAAATTAAATTTTGGGATGTTTTTTATTGTTTATTTTATTTTTGTTTTCTAAAACATATTTTACAGAAAATCTGTTTTCGTAATTTACGGAAATTTTTAACAGTGCATCGGTATGACGATTCGCAAAGTTCTATCATGATCAACCTTTCTTACATTGCCCTCTATCGTTTGGCAGCACTTTTCTCTCATTGGAATACCTGGCAGCCAATCTCTGCCTCACTGCTTGATAACTTCTGGTTTCTTAGTAGCATTTGGCCATGAAAGACAATTTTCTCTCTTTTAAACAAAAGGGAGATAGCGTAGTTTCAGGTAATGAAATACTAGGGAATATTGATGTGATACAGCTTAACAATACAACTATTTTCCGTCACGGAATCAGAGCCAGTTGTGTAAAGGTTCACCCTTCTAGATATACACCAACGTATGCTGACCAACGGCAATATTTTTATGGAATAGTTTGCAGTACTTCCTACTGAATAAACACAAACTAATTCAAACATACACACATACCGACAAGAGGTACATTGTGGGAATACCCCCACAATGTTGTGTGTTTTTGTGTATAAAGCGGTACATACATGCATTGTGGGGGTATTTGTAGGTATATTCATACACTGTGGGAATATTTCTGTGTTAAGTTTTACACCCTCACTGCGACATACAAAACCCATGTGTAACGCTGTGGGCACCCATAGCTTAGACTTTTTTTTTTTTTTTTTTTTTTTTTTTTTTTTTTTTTTTTTTTTTTTTTTTTTTTTTTTTTTTTTTTTTTTTTTTTTTTTTTTTTTTTTTTTTTTTTTTTTTTTTTTTTTTTTTTTTTTTTTTTTTTCACAATGTAGCTTTGAACCTATATTTACTCCCACAATGTACCTCTTGTAAGAACTCTGTAACCCAAACGATAAATAGACTACCAATATGTTTCGAAATGAAATGATAAATGCATTACAATGATGTGCTAGAGCTTCCTGATGGGGCGTTTTCCCCCAGTTACACCTTCAAATGGGAGGATATTTGGATTTCAATACTAACATGTACCAATGATGCTCGTTTAATATATCTCAATTGGGAAAATTATACACAATGCACACCCAACAAAGGTTATGATATGCAAATTAGGTATAACGGTCAAATATTTGTAATACTTGTAACGGCATTGACTAAACAGAAATCTATTTCCTCTGTAAAAGAACACCAGACCATGTCAGTCATATGATTTCAATTAATTTGACAAATCCAATTATTTTAATTCAGCGAAGATGTTCTTTTTGGTATCAACAATGTTAGAAGAACAATGCTAAATAATGAAATTGCAATCGCCAAACTGTATATTAACAGATTTAACTATGGTAACTACCTTACTTTACCTTCTCTCTATACCACACTAAACCCCGGCTTCTTCACATTAATGCAAGCCGCATTATAATTCCGTTTAAAAATTGCCATTTTGTATATGTTCTGTATTTTATATACCTGTAAATATAGGAGCTATAATTTTATATTATATTTTTATATGTTTTGTTAGTGTATATTTGTATATATATTGTAATAATCGACACGCTGTGATAGGGCAGATATACATTTTCACATTATCGACTTCAAATGAAGTTCGGAACGATCATTTGATTGCATGAAATTTACTTTGCACGAACTTAAACCTCAAGATTAACCCTTAACCAACATTTGATGAAAAAGATCACATTTTGTTGAAAGTGTTGTGTTGAAATCAACATACTACAAGCATTTTGAACAAGTTAGGTGTTCAATATTGACATGGTCTACGGGAATATACACTCTTAATTGGAATCACACCACTAAATAAACTAGGTGTAGCAGACGACGTCAGTGCCAAGACAGTGTCGGCGTCCCAAATAATTATGGCCCTTTGCCTAAATGAAGAGTCACAAAATGTTGATAAGTTGGGTCTTTAAATGAAATTTGAAATTAATCATAATGTGTGGACTAGTAACAAACCATTTGGGTGGTAAAGATTTTGTCTGTGCCATTTTTGTACAATTTCTGAGGGTTTGGGAAACTGCAATTTTAATTCTAGTAACATTCAACTAGGCGTGGACGTTTTGATTTTCGATGCTCTGTAGCGCAAAATTCAGCCTCATCATATGACTTTTTCAATTTTTGTTAGAGGTATGGGCATAATCTTCCCAAACCAGTTTTTGAAATAACCAGTTCCCCCCCGCTTATAGCCGAGAAATTGACGTGTTGTTGGAGGTCATTTTGTAGCCAAGTCTATAGCGAGTTGTTTAGTGGTGTGATTCCTACATATTCATAATTTATGACCGAACTAACTTATACACAATATATATGTCCCTTTTGTCCTTTTTCATTAAATTTTCAAAAATTTGTTAAAAAACAAATGTAACATCTTCACTTTTTCATTGGATTGGACTAAATGAATCCAATTTTATCATTATTGTGATGTTTTGTGGGATCCATGTAATGGAAATTGAGAAATCAATATTTTTAAAAAAAAAAAAAAAAAAAAAAAAGTGGGACAAAAAAAAATTTTCTGAATATTGGAAAATTTGGTATTGATGGAAGGCTTAAGTAACGTATATTACATATAAATCCAAAATAGTTGAAAAATTGTCCACATGTTTTGAGTAATTGCACCTTTTAAATTTTCCCGCCCAATAGCTTGCTCGAAAACGATTCGACACATCCAACTCAGGCAAATGGTGACGTCGAAAGTGATGACATCCATAATTTACGTCGTTGTGACCATCATATCGGAGTTTGCACACTTTCTATTCGAGTGAACTGCCGGGGGGAGGACATGCCATCCTAACAGCAACAGCTAATTCAATCGGCATCAACATCCCTACGCACTCGAGTGCTAGTCTTCAAAGCTTAACGGTAGGAGGGCGCTATTTACGCGTATCGGACGGTTATACTCAGACTTGCCTAAAGTCTAGGCGGTCAAGAATATTTAAATCTAATGAACCGTTATTGGAAATTACACTCTTATGCAGCGGAGGTTAATCCACAACCCCGACGGATTTTTTGAAGTCAATAATTTATCCTTTATTATATCATGATATTACAGATGTATTGAACTCAGGGTTTTAGAGGAGATTTTGTAATGACACTGAGACAGCCTACCATATTAAATGCACTAGCAGTGTTGCCACGTTCCTATTCGAGTGGACTGCCAGGGTGGGGGGGGTAGGACAGGCCTCCTACCATCAACGCCTGACTTCAATCGGCAATCAACATCCTAAAACGGCGCTCGAGTGCTAGTCCTTTCAAGACCTTAACGGTAGAGGGCGCTATTAGCGTATCGGACGGTTACACTCCAGACTTGACTAAAGCCTAGACATGGTCACGAATTTTAAATC
>JAMKCH010044286.1:0-12551 GCA_023653785.1 Ophioderma brevispina | reverse complement strand
CAGAGTTAAACACCACCGTCCAGACTACACCTTAAAATCACTATACAACACATTTAGTCTCCCATACCTTGATACTGTAACAATATATGGGCCTCCTCCAAATATCACTCACGACTCAACAAACTAAAAACACACAGAAATGGGCCATTCGCACTATCACAAATCACCCCCCCCCCAGAACTCACACTGCATTATTTCACTCACTGAAACAACTCAAATTAGAGCACTCAACCAACTTCAAACAACGCTCTTCATGTTGACTATCCCAACAATCATTTACCACCGAACTTCAGCAATTACGTACTACAAACAGACAAATCCACAGCGATAACCCCTACCTCTTGCCTTCCTCAAGGCAATAGTTTGCATACCTCAGCAAACATGTTGAAAAGTCGGTCCTTCCTGTCCTAACCCGTTGCATGTATTCCGTTAAAGTGTTGCTTAGCTTAGATTTATTATATTTTTTGTTTTGTTTTGTTTTGTTTTGTTATGTATTAATTTACCTATGTAATATTTAGATCATCCCTTATTTGTGTAATTTTTATATTGAGTTTATCTTTTTGTTGGATCAGTGCCAGCAATAATTATAGCCTTATCGGGTTGTCCATTACTGGTCCTAGCATAGCATATCCCCTCACCTATTCATCTTAGTTCAGTGTACAATTGATACTTTAGTCGTAGTATATAATTTACTGTATTATACATTTCTTTTTTGGCTTGATACGATGTGTTATGCTGAATAAATGAATCTTGATCTTGAATCTATCTTCCAATGGCCAAGACTATCATTTGCGAGCAAAATTGAAGAAATGTAATATTTCGAAAAGGTGCCGTGCCACTTTAAATATCGCTAACGTCACTTAACTGCTTCAAAACGCACTTGACAATAAATATCACGGAGCGGACCCAACCCTTGATTTAGTGTGAAATCTTGTTCCCGAGATCTCACAACAAAAATACCGCCACCTCGCCTTTGCGGTGATTGTCAGAATTTCATCTAGGGATATTGATTTTGTTTTGTTTTTTATTTTATGAAACACGTGACGGTAATAAAAACGAAGAGATTCTTAAGTCAATTACAAAAGGATAATTTAATAGCTTTTCGAGTCAGTTTGTCATCGCAACGCATAAAAAAATGTGAACGGATTTGATGACTTCCAATAGAGTAATTTTTATACAACGACATTAAAAATGATATCGGTGACGAATAATGAAATTGCTTTTGCGTTTTTGCGAATCATATCTTTCATGACTAATTTCAATTGCCTTTTGTACTAGGGATATTGGATTTGGTTCTTTTTTCATTTTATGAACACTTGACGAGTGAGTATAAAAGAAATATGACGAGTATAAAAGAAATGAGTATAAAAGAAATGATTCTTAGAGTCAATTACAAAGACTAATTTTATTAGCTTTTACGATTCAGTTGTCATCGCAACGCATAAAAAATTGTGAACGGATTTGACGACTTCCAATAAAGTAATTTTTTATACAACGACACAAAAATGAATATCGAAATAATGAAATTGCTTTTGCGTTTTTGCTAATCATATCTTTCATGACTAATTTCAATTGTCTTTGTTACCATTTCAAAATTAACTGCAAAAAATATAATGTCACCATCAATGAGGATCTACCTATCAACTCTAAACACACACACACACAAACTTGCAAGAGCTACATTGTGGGAGTTTTACTGAAAAATCTCTTAAAAAGACACTTTTTTAGACATTTTAAAGAAAAATACACTTTATATAGGAACTATATAGGAACGAATTTCAAACCAATATAGTTTTGAGATTTTTCTCTTAAAAAGACACTTTTTTAGACATGTTTTCATTTTTTCATATAGTTTTGAGATTTTTCTCTTAAAAAGACACTTTTTTAGACATTTTTTCATTTTTTTCATTCTTTTTCTAGTTTTACTCACTTTTCTTAGCCAAGAGGATTGCGCCGCAGGCCTATATAGTTACTAAACTAGAACAATCCTCTTTTCTACTCTTTTACGGAATAAACCTCAATACTAGATTACAGTTTATTCCGTTATAGGACAATTCGTAACATAGTAAATCTAGTAAAATACTCCCACAATGAAGAAAAATACTCCCACAATGTAAAAACACACTCAGAATGTCTCTTTATACTGAAAAATACACTCAGAATGTATCTCTTGCAAGTTCACACACACACACACACACACAGACACACACACACCCCCCCACACACACACACACATAATTTGTTGTAATAATGCCGAATGTTTTCAAGTAGTGAATGAGATTATCATTGTCTAGAAATAAATATAGCCATAAATCTGACACCTACAATGTCGGGTAACAAAGGTAGAAAAACTATACCGCGTTTTTAATTACTTAAGCATACGTTTATCAAATATCGTCAAGTTAACGCGGGGTTTAATTTATATGAAATCATATAGGGTATCTTAAAACATTATATTTTTCACAAAAGTATTACATATAAATGCTCCAGCATTTCTTTAATACAAGCAAAAGCTGCAAACAAAAATAAAGACGTTTTATCGCTCGCAATAGGACCACTTTTCTGCTCGTTTTGTATAGCAACAAAAGAAGGGCGAGATACATAAAGAAAATTATACTTTGGGTGTGTCTTAAATCACGTAACATGGTTTTAACATGTTTTCTGTTTAGAATTCTGTCGCCGTTGATATTATTGGTTTTATTCTGGTTTTGTACTAGTAAAAAGACTTTCAGACAGCTGTGTAATCCTGACTGCACTAAATTCATGGACAGTAAGCGAACTAGGTTTTGACACGCTTAAAGGAACATAATGAAAAGGACCCTTATAGTAGGGTTATAAATCAGAATCCCATTCTACAAGTTTGGGGAAGAAGGTTTGAAGATGTTTTTCTATAGTTTGTCGAATCGGAATTCAACACACTTTAACTGCCCCTTTAACTGCAACGCAATGCAGTACTGCCACGAAGTTTAAATGACTTTAACTGGTGATGCATCAAGATGCAGTGGGGTGCAGTACGCCAATTTTGAAATGGTTTTATTGCAATCCTTCGCAAGTTTACTGCAACACGTACTGCAACACGTAACCTGGGATGATCTACAGAAAATCGATTAAGAGTGCAGCGAAAGTGACGGAACATTGGAGTAACATTCCTCCACTGCATTGCAGTGGGGTAGAAGTTTGAACGGACCTTTAGCATTTGTGGTAAATCTGTCATAACTTCATAAGAAAACTCTTTTTAATCACATACGGTGCAAAACAAATGCCTTAAAGAGACATGAGGACATTTCCAGAAAGACGCGCCCTCAATTTTTTTCGAACCCGGGTTTTTTGCATATTTGAAATGCTTACTAATGTATTAGATCACACCTGAAGTGAATAAGCCTAATATGCCTTCTTTATGTAATAAGATGATGATTTAGTGTTTTCAGTCGTTCACGACAGAAATTCAAGGCTTGGTTTTCTATGGGGACGATTACGATAGCACGCAAGTTCAAAACAAGGTCTGCGGTTTTCTTTTGTACTTGTTTGTTCAATAAACCTTCCAAATGTCCTCGGTAGGTGAGTGGTCTACAACCGATTTAGTGCAATTTGAGAGAAATTTGTATCCTAAAAAATTCCTCCTGTCACTTTAAGTAGCGAAAGATTTGTTCTTTACGATTCAAGACAATTTTGTACTCAAACTTTATATTCATCGATGCTGTAAAAATCCTTTTACGGTTATTTTCAATGTTTTCCCCCAGGTTTCTCATAATTATGCAAAACTTAAAAGATACTTCAATACCGACAGGCCGTACGCGGGGGCGGGGTGTAAACTTTTTGCTGATTTTTTGATAAAAAGGTCCAAAATTTAGAAAAAATTTGGACAATAAAACCCCTTTAAGGGGATCAGGTCCACTCTTACTAAAAGATGGGCCAACTTTTTCTAAAATCATGGTTCCTTTCCTTCCCCCCCCCAAAAAAAAAAAAAATAAATCCTGCGTACGGCCCTGCATAACCGATAAAAGTAATTCTTTTTAATTTGGTAATTTAATTTAAAGTGAATAATTGGGGAAAGTTTAAAAAGAGCATAATGCAAGTTTAAAAGTAAAACAAAAGCACATGAAATATTTCTCCAGTGAATTTCACTACGATTCACTACGCCAGTTTGGGGGAAAATACAATATTTAAATCGATTTGGATATTTTGAGAGTGACTCAAGTCACATTGAAAAATGCAATATGTTTGTTTAGGAATGAGATATGAAAAACTCTTTCGCATTACACTGCCGAACGTCCCATACCAAAGCGTGACTGAATAAACTAGCCTCCAAATAAAGTCCTAACGTATCATTTTTAAATGAAATCTAAAATTAACCTTCAGGCAGAAAGAGAATGATTAAAAATATGTGTCAGGTTTCTCCAATCAAACTTACCGGAGTTTCGTACAGGAATACGCCATTGCCAAATCAATAAATAATCCAAATAAACCCAGCCTTTAAACTCCAACATTTTTTAAGCTCGCATTTCTCGGAGGACGAGAAGAAAAGGCATCTGAGAATGAAAATAGGCTTTGTATGTTGGAAGTTCGCATTCCTTTTCTCACATGCCGGTTACAACAATAATCACGGTGAAACATAAAGGTCCTCAATTGTAATGGAAACAAGCGAAAGATACGAGAAGGGAGAAGTCCATCCGTGTTAAAGACAGCTGTAGTTTCCGATAATAATGCATTTGAGTAAATAGATGAATAAAACAGATAGCTAACTAATGTGATCCAAACATATACACCTTCTAGAGCTACGGTGTTAGAACTCTATGGTGTTAATAACGACCTGTTTCGTGGTTTATGACGTGGGTTTTTGTTGGTTTAATTCAGACTTTTGAATAATTTGGTAGTTATACGTTGTTAATTACCTAATCTTGTTTTTGTCCGCGAAGTGTATGATGTACGAACCTTGCCGCAGTGCATTATTCTAGATAAATCGCTCGTGACCGTATGGGTCCATGCAGGCAGCCCTTGAGCCTTCGGTTCTCGGGCTGCCATACACGGACCGTCATACGGTCAAGAGCGATTATCTATATAGAATAATGCACTGGGCACGGTCCTTATCCTTATCATGATTGGGCGTGGTTATGGCATCAGACAGCAGGTCACGCTTATAGCTTGGTGCCTGCAAAAGACATGGTTTCTTAGCTTGTAATTTTCAAGTCAGTGCCATACCGACTCTTTGTGAAGTTTCCGAAATAAAAACTGTAATTTAAAACCAATTTGAAAATGGACCTGGTATAAAAAATGAGATGCATAAAGACGTCAAGAAATGTTTTTTCTTTAACCTACTAACTTAACATTCCTTAAATAATTCTGTGATTAATAGGTTTTTTGTTTTTAAAGTGTATTCAATTTCAAAATAGCACGTACTGTACTGCTGTCCCTAAACAACCGTAGACCGGACCATTCCGACTCTCTTGCCAAACTGACATTGGCTAGCAAGATATGTGCCCAAATAACTGGTGTCCCGAGACCACCTGATAGCAAAATTCTGAACAACTATTCAAAATATTGTATACTTTACTTCGGCCTTTTGCGACAGCAAGTTTTTACTACTATTGTATTTCCATATAGTATCGGAAATTTAATAAAATAATGGTTTTGACCCCCACAATAATTGTATCAGAAACATTTTGGTGTTGTTTATACTTAGAATGGTGACAGAGTGGAAATGGTAAAGTGGTATAATGTACCGAAATCTATAATACCAACAATGTGGCCATCTAAAGGATTACACAATTATAGTTTCCTATTTGTGGGTTAATATTTACCCTCGTCTTACCAAAGGGGTGGGGGTGGTTACCACCCCTACCGAACTTACTTCGCTCCGGTGCGCTTAAACGCTCAACAAAAATCGTAAAAAGCTTCTAGGTAATCGTTCTCTCTCATCCTTTCCGGTCATTTTTAGCGAAAAAAATGTGAAGGTAGCACCTTCACCGGGGTTAGGGTATCCCGCAAAGTCCGAAGGGTAAGGGGGGTGGTTGCCCACCCAAGGATATTTTAATGGGGATTTTTGAAAATATTATGCACAGATGGCTCTAAAACTCTTTGTTTATGTCAACCTAGCCAATTTGCCATCATGTATAGAGCTGTAAAACCGAATGAAATCCGATATATTCCTGCGTTTTTTATGCGCAAAATTGGATTTTCGCCTATTTTCTATGGGGAAATGCATTTTGCCGACTCGGAGACTTTATGACGGTCATTGTGACTCCATACTAGGGGATGTTTGGTACTTATTTTGGTATCAATGGAAAAGAGGACCATAGCTACCACTGGTATCAAATCATAACATCGGGTGCTTTATAAAATTCTCGGGGGGGGGTGGTAACCACCCCCCTCTGGTAAAAACCGGGTTTACAAAAAAATGCTTGGTAGACTAGGGTTAATTAGTTTTTAAGAGGGCAATAATGGTTCATTGTCATCCGAGGAACATTTGTCAGAATGCTCAGCTTCTTTTCAAAATGGTCCAAATTCTTCATAGTCTCAAGGACAAAAAAATAAATACTTGCACTCATTTCACCATTTGGTCACGCAATTAGCAGTCAAAAGTAACAATGGTCTATACATATCCCATTGGGGTCATTAATCTATTTACACGACTTACATCGCTAAAATGTCACATTTCGAGCAAATATGCATTTATCTACTTGTTATAAGATATGAAACCGGAAATCAATTTGAGACTATTTTCAATCAAAATCGGAGCACTCTGAAAGAAATACCCCAGGACGACCTGATCATTATGAGCCTATAATCCGGAAATAGTGACGCGTAGATCTTGCATCTAAAATACAACCATTTTGTAAACCTGTGACCAGTGAATAGGTTGGTGTAGTTTTCTCTTTAGACCGTCTTTATTTTGAACCAAGTTACAAAAAAAAAACCAAAAAAAGAACACACACCAATGTGTTTTACTGTTCCCTTATTGTTTTTTTTCAAACGTTGCACATTTTCTGTTCCAATTTAAAGTATGAAAACACACATATTCGCACAAGACAATCCGATGTGTTATTTCATGTAATGAGCCATCAGACATACTTAAGAAGGTGATAGACTCCTTTTTTAGTACTTGATAAAAACGCGTAAAAACGCTCCTTCCAACAAAAATAGACCTGGAACCAAATAAAAGGTTCTATGCAACTTTTCCTGTTCTGAATCTGAATCCGATTGGTGCCAGACCATTGACATTTTCGATGAAATGCCACAAATTCACAATGGCCACCAAAACCTAAAACTCATCTGTTTGTGCCTGTCCAGTCAAAACACTCATTGGCTAAATTAAATATGATTCAGTAACAACCGCGTATTTTAGAAATTCCAATATGAACCGCCAATACATAAAGCTTCGATACTTATCCTATTAGTAGTCTAATGCCTTCGCAATCAAGATATGAGTCCCCTTAAAATCTCTTTCAATAATTTCATAACCAATCAAATTAATCATGATGGCTCCAAATGGCTATAATTCATTACTACTTCTAATGCAGAGTTTGTAAATGTTTCAGTACGGTACATCACCATAACTCATTCAGGGCAGTTTAAATACCATAGGTAAATAAAAGTGGATTAATATCTGCAAGATGGCATCCTAGGTGGACGTCCAATATGGCTGTCAATGACAGTAAAGCAAGGTCAGAAATCCATTCACGTTTTAGGCTAACGATAATTGTTTGGGTGGTTTTGGGTAATTAGTGGGATGATCACTAAGTGTCACGTTGAGTCGATACCAGTGGATGCATAAAATCTACCAAAACAGAGATACATATCGGCTGTATACTATTAGTGATCGGATATTTTGTCGCTTAGTAAGTGCCATTGTTCTGTCTATTGGATGCCATTTTGGATGACATCTAACATGTAACATGATATGTAAACTGATCTGATTAACTTACCAAGACTATACATAACTATCGCTCTAGGGTAGATAAAGTTTAAAATTATAGTCAGCCTAATAGCATAGGAAACCATTTTGGAGTGCTATATTGAAGAAATTGATTCCCATTTTTTTAAAAGTAAGGTTATGGTTTTAATTAATTTTTGAATGGCAAAAACATCAGGATCGATACCAGTTCCAAATCCTCGAGTCAAAAGTAAAGTAGATCAGTCGATCAGGAACTTTATTGTTTGGCGGCCATATCAAATTTAAGGTGATTACGTATTACAATCATCAATTTGTCAATTGGGTCACAAGAACAATGTTACAACTAGATAGGCTGAAAATTACAACTTTCAGTGAATAACAGATGAATTTTAGTGTTTTCGGGTCATTTTGATTTGTGTTCTACTACAAAAATACTCAAGATTTCACGTCTGAACCAACCCATCGGATTCAGAATCAGCATAAACAAACCTGTCCAGAAACAGTTGAAAAACATTAGATATAATAAAACACGGCTTGATATCATTATCAATGAACCTGCAGCTTGAACTAAGTACGGTTATGTTTTATTTTGACTATTCTTCATTTAGTTTCGCCGCCCTCACTATTTCTCTTCTTAACGACAAGCGTTTTCTGATTTGGCTATTACATATTTGATGCATTTGAACTAATTAAACAGAGTTTTCAAAATTCTTGTTTGATTGCTTGATAACTTACTACAATTCGCCGCTGTGGTGTTCCCATTTTAGCGAGATGAGTTGATGAGTTCGTATTGCCAACTGATTTCATAACCCGACTATACCTCTTATCTTGAGACTAATTGACCTGTAAGCATAGCTAACCGGGAACTTTTAATGTTCTTTCTACTTCTGCGGATATAATGTTTTCTTACAGTTTTTCCTCATTTTACCCTACAATCCATGCGGTTGTTTTCTGCGCCTGTAACACGGTATTCTGGGTAAGAGGAAACAAAACGTTGTAAATTAACATTTTTTTTATAAGCCAAAATAGTAGTTTGTGAGTTTAATTTTGCTTGCCTGTTTACTATAGTTGGGCATGCATGGCACGAGAAAGCAAATAGGTGTTTTTCATACAGATCTAAAGTGAATAAACCCTATCAGGAAACGATTCTGGCTAGCCAGCGAGTACATTTGTTATTTATTAGCGTACTACGCCTAACAACGTTCTCACTTGCGTCGATTCTCATTCATAATGTTTTATTTTTCTTATTTCTTGATTTATTTCTATTCTTATGTCGATTTGGACGCCAGGTTCCACTATCCTTATATCGCATGGCTGCTACGATTACATGTACAGGCATGCTTCTCCGTGTACATGGGACTGGGCGGCTTAACGTCCCCTCCGAGCCCAAGTCCAAATGACATGGGGAAAGGCGGAATCCAGTTTTTAATCACCAATAATTCTTATAGCAATCAAATCCCTAAATTGTACCCGATGACATAGAAACACAATTGCCGACAAGGTACATAAAAGGAAGGCAAATTCTGTCATGATATGTACAGCACCAACTCGTACTTATACGGAATCAAGTTTTACGCTTACTACCACATGAATATGGAGCCTCTATGTCTTCACACTATCAAGACAGAGAGCTTGCTTTTGCAGTGCAAACCTTGAACCTAAAAGCAAATTATCACCACTTGCTTTTAGTGATTTTGTTAATGGACGATGAACTTAATGTCGAGGGGGGGGGGGTGGCCGGTGAATTCACAACTCCCACAGGTGGGAATCACAGTTGCACTATCCGTGTGGCGTTGTAGGACGAAGTTGAAGAGGATGACAGGCTATCTTGTGTGATAAATGCGATCTATGGTATCACACCAAATGCATTGACATGGATTTGACCATATACTGTTTTGAAAACCCAAACTAGTTTTTTTGTTGTTTTCATGGTTTTGGCTTTGCTAACTTTGATTCGTCCCTGCATGAGCCGTATAATATATCTGACATCAATTCTGTTCTCCTTTAGTGATCTAGTGAAAATGTTAGTGAGGAACGCATACAGTGACGATACCCACTTACATCAACTCCTGTCAAAGCTATTCTAGCACATATAATCGCAATCCACCAGAGTTTTAAAAATCGGAAACACAACATCGTGGCTGATTATAGTGCCAATGGTAGAAGAGTGCCTCCTAAACAGCTCCTTTCGTGCTTTGCTTATCATCATAAACCTGATGTTGTTCTCGGCTGCGAAACCAAACTTAACAACATTAATGCCGACCTATGAATTTTTGTCCCTTAAACTAGTGTTTCTCGTAGGATCGTGTAGAACACGGGGTGGGGTCTTTATTGCAACTAGGACTCCATACCATTATATCATCTGCCGAGCCTGAATTTGGTGAAATTGTGAGCTTATATGGGCAAATTCACTTCATATACTAAGCCCTTGTTTTTAGCAAGTTACTACCGACCAAAAAAGAACCACCCTTTTGGATAATATGTTGCATCCTTTTCTACTTTCATGACTCACCACAAACTCAAGTATCCAAATTTGTAAATTGGCGGTGATTAAATCTTCCAGATATCGATTGGACAAATTTGTCCTCGGTTCCGGTAATGCCAAATATCCTCATGAACATTTCTGGATTTATTTGAACACTCACTTTCACACGGAGTACTCCATTACTAGACCGATTTCTAATAGTGTCTTAGACCTACTTGTTACCCTAACCCCAACATACTTGAAACATAGAGGTCTACCAGTGATATCGGATCATGTTATTGTCCTCTTTGATATTTGTGCCAAACCAAAATCTCCTTAGAAACCTCCAAGAAAGATAACATGTTTCAACAAAGCATACCCACAACTAAAATCGGAAGCTTCAGCTTTGTTCATACTTTTCTCTCCTCAAACCCACTAAAATCAATTGCTAACTGACTCAAACTGGAATACATCCGTAGACATCACTCATGGAGATTGGGGATAAAATATATCCCATCAAGCTTTCCAAGGTAGATTTAACTTGGCCATGGAATATCAGTTGAGATCAAAAGGAAGATAGGAGAGAGATAGATTATTTTCAATTGCCACCGAACAATAAACCTACTGACTGGAAAGTGTACAGCAATTTCGCCATCATGTGACCAAAACTTGTGCGAACTCCCACCATAATTACATAAATGATGTTATGGGCAATAACATTTTCTCAAACTCCGAAGTCATTCTGGTCTTATTTCAAAAATGAAAAGAACAGAAAATATTGGTATTCCCACTTTTAAATCTGGTAATAAAATTTGGGTTACTGATTACGACAAAGCCGAGGCACTGAATAGTCAATTTAAGAGTGTTTTTACAGAACCGAACACACACAGTGAAAGACAAGGTACTTTCCAATATCACCCATATCACTTACACATAGGAGTAGAAGGTGTTTCCAACCAATTGTCCTCAAATTAAATCCCTCAAATGCGAGTGGTCCAACGAAAATGGCACCTCGCTATTAAAATGGTTTCTACTGTAGCTGGCCTCCAGTCTTGGCAATTTTTATTTCAGCAATCCCTTGATACGTCTACTCTCCCCACACAATGGAGACAGCCCTAGTTTGCATATCCAAAAGTGGTTCCAAATCAGATCCATCCAACTATAGGCCAATTTCATTACATGCCTTGTTGTAAGATAATGAACACACGTCTTAGTCATGTGCAAAACATCTCAGCGCCAATAACATCTTAATTGTGCCAAGCACGTTTGGGGGAATGCCTATCAACGGTAACTCAACTCATAACTCAACAAACGACTGGTCTGAAACACTGAACAACAGGGTCAAACGGACCTGGCCTTGCTGGAATTTCGCACGGCCTTCGATAAGGTCTCTCATCAACATCTTCAGTTGTAAATTAAACTACTAGGTATGAGAAAACACACTGGTTGGATAAATTGTTTTCTGGCAATCGTATTCAATCTGTTCTGGTTAACGGCCACACACTCGTGGGTTGATGTTACATCCGGGGGTGTCCGCAAGATCGGTCCTTGACCACCTGTTTCTGATCTTTATCAACGTTATCCAGAACACATTCAAGGCTACTATTAAATTTTTGCCGACGACCGTATTGTGTATAGGGTGATAGAGAAACCCCCAAGAGATCACCAAATTCTTCAAGAATGACCTAAAATAAATTTTTTTGGGGGACTTTGATATGGCGGCCGAGTAGTAAGACGTGGGTGGTGGACTGCGGGCCTTTTGTAGATTTTTTTTTTAAAAATGTTCGTTTTTTATCTTTTTGGAAAAAAAAACAGGCACGAAAAGCGAAGCCAACAGAGTGAAGAATCATCTGAATCAAAAATTTCACCGAAGGAAAAAGAAAAGGACTGAAATTGGAAGAAAACGAACCGGAAGATAGTGATTTTGAACATTGACTACACTGGTGTGAATCCGTGCGAAGCGACAAACCCCAAAAAACATACGTTCCCCCCCCCCCCCCCCATCTGTGGCTCATCGATACCTCCACGCTGGTGATAACTAGAGAATGGCGCGATTTGAAAACTTTGAATCCGGCAGGTGAAACTCCTTGTTGAGCAAATGACGGTATTGAGGACATTAACATGGAATTTCAAGAGTTCATGAAAATCATTATAGGACATTAAACGGATGGACTTCTTAAATAAGAAGTGGAGATA
>JAMKCH010044285.1:0-11867 GCA_023653785.1 Ophioderma brevispina | reverse complement strand
ATAGAAAGCTTTACAAACAATGCAAAAATCAGACATTTTTAGGGACACCTGTTATGTACATCTCTCGTTGCACCTTTAAACACATTAATAAGTTGTTAGTTAACATGTGTATAATTTAATTCCATAAGCTCATCTAAGCGCTTTTTGCATATGGGGTCCGTTTTGATGTCTTTGTTCTGATTTTGAAAACTTTTCGAAGCTTACCAAATATGTTTAGTATTTAAGCTCATGACTTACCTGTAATTTCACAAACCACACCCGTGTGGGGGATTAGGACATGCCACACATAGGTATCTTCCTCCCACAGGTGTGGGCATACCCCGTCATTCAGCATGATTCTGGTTACAAGGATTAAGTGTGGATGGTTTTGGCTGGTTACAGTGGTAGGGATGGAGGTGATGTAGTGGACGCACTACAGTGAGGTGTGTTAAAAAGGTACCGACCTATGGTGAATGGTTGTTAGTAGTGTTGGTGAAATGGTGAAGGAGGAAGATAGCGTGCCTGAAACTATACATTTTGTCTACAGAATCCAAGTCATGTTTCTTAACATTGTTTACTGATTGCAGGTTTAACAAAATCCTGAGATGCGCTTATTCCTCAAACGGCCTCGGTGAAATCTACTATTAGTTATAGATATCGAAATGATCATTCCCTATATTACAATATGCTCATCCACCAAGACACGTTCAGCGGGTATGTACGTTGTACATACATTGCCATGAACTGACCTTGTGTCATCTGGATCATATATCATACCCAAAACCAGGAGGTATTTTCTAAATACTGGAGACTGAAAGCTACTGTGAACTGTGCCAAGAGATTTGAGATTTACTAACTCATAGTGATTGTTATGAAGGTACTTCAAAGATGGGTGATGTTTGAAAAAGTACTTAGCTATAAATAATAAGTAGTACGATTCAATATTTTCTTTTTAACAAAAAAAGAGGAAAAATGGGTTTTATTATGAAGCATTATTTATGAGATACAGCGCTGAAAGTATCATCTGAAGATTATTGTAAGCATGTTATCTATAACCTTATATGGAGTGTATCTCTTATATGAATTTAATATATTAAAAGGTCCAAAGCGAGAAGTTTTGACAGTTATCGTTATCGACATGCATCCACATCGTTTGCGGCGGAAAGGTCAAATAAGGTCGATTTATCTATTTACATCTGACCCATACGTTATCCAGCTTGAATAACAAAGTTGAAAAATGGAAAATTCAAATATCAGCCCAATTTTGATGATAAAGCAAAGAGTTGGTGTAATACTTCGATAACTGATATAGGTAATTTGATGTAATGATATGAAAAAGACTAAATATGGCAAAGAAGTTAATCATTTCTTATTCATGCCAGAAGAAATGGAATAAATTTTGGTTTTTGTCTATGCAAGTAGTATCTACATGATAAAGCAGATGAATTGCGAAATTCCCTTAAGCAATTGTTATATAATTACAGATATATGTTGTAATTTAGAATGCCATAAGACGGAAAATAGAAACCCAAGAGACTGGGTCTGATCCACATAATTCATATCACATTAATGCTTTCAAAAATGAAACTGTGTTTTTGATATATCGTGTCTATATTGTTTGTTGCTTTAATCATGATATTATTTACGACAAATACATCAAGTTTGTATTTCCATTCGGGTAAGAAAAGTAAGTAAATTTGATAAATACATTGATTTTCAATAATACGTTTAAAAAGGTTGGTCCAATGCTAAAAAGATAATCTGAAAAGTATTTCTTATTTTATGATATTGAATATAGACATGGAATAACTCCATGGTATAACTTATAACTTTTATTGAACTTGCTTTGTAATCTGATATTTTAGCCAGTTTTTTTCTGAGTAAAAACTTAATGCGGGTATTTTGTTTAAGAAAATTGGTGCTTAATATAGGATGATAAGATCAATGTATGTACCTGGAAGTTCGCAGTAGTTTTCCCGTGTGAGTTATAGGGGCATGCGCATAGAGAATGTGCCGGCATAGATGTTGCAAAGGCCGCTCATTATGACATTGGTTCTCATTGCGCAGGTTTTGGTGTGCGTTGCAAGCGAAAGGGGAAAAAAGGGGGGTGATGTAGTGGCTACATAATTAATGTAATGACTAAGCAGGTTAAAAGATCACGATTAATGTAAGACTTTTATGAAAGAAGTTTTGATTACACTTACATTGTTTGGTTGTTTACCTCACGCAGGCTTAAGACGAATCATCAAATTTATCATCTAAAAAACGCTGGCCCAGGACCCAAGAGATTTTCTAAAGATACAAATGTCTCGACAGTTGCACGTGCGTACTTGTGGAGTACCTACGGGACCGTTTCGGTTCATTGGACATCCAGAGGTGAAAAGGTTTTGAATTTGCCTTGCTCTCCTAAATCCATCCTTTGAAGAAGAATGCTTTATTTCACATAAAGATGGAATTTTTCGGTTTATTCACTTCCATGTGTGAGTTACTATGTTGTAAAAACATTCAAATAAAGCAAACTCCCGGTTTTGAAAAATGTTAGGGGTGTGTTTTTTTGGAAATGTCCTCGTGTCACGTAAACATTTAAAACATGACAAAATTCAAATACCTGCAAGGCCCTGTTCTCTTTTATGGTTTTGATGGGCTAGTGGCGCCACATCGCTTGACGATCAATATTGAAATATAGGCTTCAAGTGTATTGTGAAATCCTGTTAACCTCATAGACGGACGCCTCATATGCTGTACAGATTTTTAACACAAAGCATCTGGATTCTAAACATTTTGTGTGGGGATTTGCATCGGCAATTTGACATAGATTTAGGTGCATCAAAGCGGAGCGAAGAAGAAGCGGCAGTGTCTGAGCAGGGCATTGTAGAAAGGGGGTGTACGCAGCGATAACGGTCTTAGATAATAAAAAAAACAAATGTGGCAAAATGCATTTTTAGCTTTATAATCAGAGATAAGTATGTACACTTCCAGATAAACTAAAAAACAGGAATTAAAAACACCAATTAAGGATTTGAGGACATTTTCATACCCGTTCCGCAAATAGACATTATGTTCAAAAAAGCTACCTAAAACAGCTGATTGTGGTTTACACAAGTACAGTGTTGGTTGTATGGTGTTTGAGGTCAAAAATGTACAGGTCATGGTGCCACAATATTACGCTTATTAATCTGGGATATTCACCGGGAAAGGATTTTTTTTTATCTCAAGTCGGACTTTTGATACGCACGTGATAGATAGACAATTACAGAATCAGATAAAAAGTACCGCATTGTCTTTAATACACGGAATTCCAAGCCAACCATTTGGTTATGTTAGCCCATCCATTGTCAGGTACAAAAATACCAAAATACGAATGGTTGATGATTTGTTCTTGTTTGGGTCAGCAAATCGCTTTGCTTATCCTTTTGCCAAAATCTCTACTGGATCTAGTGGTATGACGGTAAAGCTAAAACGGAACCTTTTGGCGGTCAATTTTCAGTGCTTAGTCAAAAGCAGTAGTGCTTCTCGCGCGTGATAATCTCGTGAGGATAGTCGAAACTCATGACTTCCCGTGATTGGGTCCCAGTTTGTTCGATGTACTTCGGGCAGTAGCTCTAAACACACACTCACATGCGCCAAACAAAATAATTTCTTTTTAAAAATAGCAAAAAAACAGAAGATACTGGTATTTCGAATCTGTTCACCCAAATGATGAGTGCGGGGCTATGCATATAAAGTATTTTGGCTCCAAAGAGACATTACCCGACTATTCAAGCTGGCTGGAGATTGGCAAGGATTAGGACATGCTGTGGTGAAAGGGTATTGGCTGTGATGGATGTGCTGCAAATGCTGTGGTTGTGGGGAGGTTGTTATGGCCAATGCAGCAGTTGTCATGGCAGCAGGTGATTGGTGATAAAGATACAGTGCCGGTTTCTGTAAGGAGTAAAAGAAGTTGTACACATTCGGCTTCGTGCGGTGTTTCAAAGCAAATTATAGCCTGTTGGGCAAAACTCTTCAGAAAAGTAATGCTTTTATATAATGATAATTATTTCTTGAGGCAAACAAGTTAGGCTTATATTTCAATAAGACGGGGTCAAATGCTCACACGTGATGTAAGATCGCTAGTTGATTATCAGATCACTTTTCCAATCCGAACGAAGCCATCAGCCACCAAACAAAAATTATTTTAACATACAGATTATATAACGATGTGTGGATGAAACTTAGGAGCCGTTGTAATTATTTTAGTAAAATTTAATTTTTGGTTTTGTATTTTTTAATTTGATTGGAGAATTAAGGGTCACATGTCATTCAATAAATTAATAATATAGCTGCCTTAGTACTCGCTTTTGCAATTAATGTACCATTTTCCTTCGGCATGCATTTTTGTTCCGTACCTTTCGTTCTATTGGATTCTATTGCTATGCTATGCACGCAAAAGGCGATATTTATGACGGTGTGTGCGCAGCGGTTCGGAACTTACGTAACTTTCGTAGACATAGTCACGTGAGTGAACAATGGGGACGAACTTGTTCCAGTGTCTGCCTTGCAGCAGGGTACTATTGGAATCACGGGCATGGAGGCTTTTTCGGACCAAGTTTAAAGGTCCCAGGAAATGCAAAAATATTGATGTGGTTTGTGTCAAGTCTTACAAGGAGGGGCGAGAAAAGCATTCAGAATATTTGGGTGGTGTGAGGACATCGTTAAACTATTGATTTTTCAGGAGTAATCAGAAAATTCCAGGTGACTGGTGAGAATCTGTAATGCCACTGATTGAAAATCAATAGTTTCACTAATGATGTCCACTGGTAGTGTTGTATTCTTTTTGTGGCCTTGTTTATGGGAATGGAATGTCCCATAAAGATTGGAGTAGGTTTTAGCATTATCTCATTCCTGGGACCTTTAATGAGTGGATTAAGCAAGGATGGCGAAGGCGGAAGGTAATGTAAGTCATAATTTAGGCTTGGGCGGGCTGGGACTAATCCTGGAATGATGTTGCTCGACTAAGCTTTTCTTCGTTGAAAGATGAAATCGTCAATTCAACTGGCTTACGTACTCTCGCTCAATGGGGAGCATTCCATCGTTCAGTGCATGCGAATATTCTACTATTGCAGTCATACACATTGATTTGGATACTATTGCACGCATACGTAAAATTATTATCGTTATATAAAACAAAGCTGTTGCGTGTTTGTGCAATATCAAAAATTATATCAATGTAACTTTGGGTTGCGCCATGTTTGCTTGGGTCACCTCGTGAAACAAAATTCAAATTTAATTAAATCGTGCTATTACTTTTACTTAGTGCACGCCACAGGTACTCAATTATTTGTAAGAACATAGCAGTATGTCATTACAGGTTGATATGTGACAGGGTATAATGAAAGTGCGATTGAGAAGAGCAAAAAGAAAATTTGGCTGATGGTTTCAGAGAAACAATTCGATGTACAACAAATAAATTGATCAACCACCTTGGTCTTGGCCAGTTTTCACCAGTGAAAACCAGGTGCACACCGCAGAGATTACCGTGGGGTCGTCCCCATTGGCATGTCTCTATTGTAAACAGATTGCCTCCATTCTGACACGGCCCGTCGAAACATGCTAGTGTACAAAAATAATAGCATTGGAAATAACACAGCCGGCGACAAACAAAAATACAGCATCCCCAAGAATGAATATGCACAGGCAGTCGAGTTAGTTTGCCAAATGGGGATCTATAAACATAAAACATCTGGCCCACTCGATGACCTTTGACATCGAACGACCTCATTTAATTGGTTATCTGTTCGGTGGATACAAGGCTGAATCACACGAGTCTCAAAAACTGATATGCAAATGATCTGTTATGAAAAGATGAATATGCACAAGTGAAATGGTGATGGACGGTTCTATAATGGTACCAAGTAGAAGTTAATCGGTCAATGCGTACGTAACCTGTTTACCATACACACACTCAAACCAAACACAACGTAATCCCTATGTGCCCATCTGCATGCACATGACCCCGGTCAGATGACACAGAACACCGTATTTATTCACATTAAAACACATTTAAAAAGCCTGCTTTAAATTTCTATAACATTGCGCTTCAGTTTTTTTTTAACTTTTTTAAAGAGTAAAACGGGAGTGCCATTTAATCTCAACTTTCTCATCTTAAAATTTCAATCATTTTGGAATAAGACCTACTCTTTCCGTGAAGGTCACTTATGAGGATATCGTTCCTGTCCTTTCTTGTGTCTGCTACAAAAGTATTTTTGTAAAAAAAGTGCTGGTGTGTCAATGAAAGTTTCTTGTCCCTAGTCTTTTAAAGTGCCACTTCAGTGGTGTAACAAGTGGGGGCGCCGGGCCCGCCGGGGGGAAAGATCCCACAACACAAACACACACACAAATCGGGATGGGGGAGCAAGAAAATGGGGAGGAGGAATTTGAAAAAGGGTGGAGCAGAGAAAAGAGAAAGAAAAGAGAGGAAAGAGGGAGAAGGGAACAAAAAAGAGGAAAGTGGGAAGGAGAGCAAAGGAAAAGTAGAGAAAAGGAGAGAAGAGGAAAAAAAGACGAAAAAGGGAGGCGAAAGGAGAAGGGGAGAAGAGAAGAGAAGGATAAAGGAAAGGAAATATTATTGTAGCGTCAAAGGAATTATTGTGAAATTTGTGCTCCCAAACAACAACCCCCACTCTGACCCCACCGTGTAGGCTTTCTCGGCCAAGCCGCTCGCACATTAATCATCCACAAGTGGTAGTACTGGAATCGGGAAAACCTCTGATCTTGGAAATTGTGCTCTGAAACACTACTTTTTTACTTTTAAGATGACAAACCCGAGGAGCTTCCGGGGATCAGCCCCGTGAACCCCGCCGGGGTTCGCCCTGGACCCCACCAGGCGGCACAAGGCGGACCCCTGGATCCTCTACGAAACGCGAAGAGGCCCCCTCCCCGAGGGGTTCAGGTCTGCTGGTTACGGCCCCGTGCCACTTTTCAAAATAATAACTACCACCAAGGAAATAATTAGGGGATCCTGTACGGCAAGGAAGCTCTGTGAGCTTATAGTTTTGCTACACAAAGGCAACATAGGATATTTGGTTGCTTTTTGAACAAAAAGCCACAAAAAAATTATGATCATCATCTTGATTTGGTCAGAAATTCTCAATGAGGTGCTTTATAAGGTTAAGCAAACAGTTTTCCAAGAAATACCCCCGATCACAGTCTTGGCCAGAAACCAGGGTTCGACAGGTTCTTCCACAGGCGGAAAAAAAACCGTGGTTTATTTCGCGGTTTTTTTTCCACTTGGAAGGAAGAAAAAGGGTTTCTACAGTTTCTTCATGAAAGCGGGAAGAAAAGAACTAAAAAGTATTAATTTTTTTTTATTTTAAAGGCAAATGGACCGTACAGTTTTGGTTTTATATTATACATTGAATGAAATATAGTTGAAATAATTCAAAAATAACCATTCAGGGACCCCCCTCCTACTACCCCAGGCAATTGCATTAATTAAACTCACATTTATGCACAAGGCCTTAAATATAAAAAAGTACTGGAAGAGAAAACTGATTCTCACTTTTCATACCAGCAAGGCAAGACAGAGACTCTGTAAAGACTTGAACATCTTCAAAATATGTTATAGTCTCACTAACCCCGGTTCTCCCACTAAGCATTACAACAAAAGAAACTTAATTTTCTTTGGTTGCCTACTTTTATGATTTGTATTTTAAAATTAACAAATTGGCCATAAACAGATTTTAACAGTTTCATTGTTTGCCATCTACAACTAAATGTTAGATAGTTAAAAGTGCCACATGGAAAGACTGGAAAATAAGTTACAATTATATCTTTATAATTTGATAGCAAGTCAAACAAACTTGTGAACAAATTTTTACGATATACCTGCAAGGTATACTAACATGTAAAAAACAGATTGTAATATTTAAAAGTAACTAAAGTAGCCTTGATGATTTGAAGTGCCAAAGCAGATGAATATGGTGTTGTTGTTAATTTAGTCTGGTGTTCATAATACATTTCTATTGCTTCCAGTTTCTTCAATTCTTCCAGTTTATTCTATTCTTCCAGTTTATTCCGGAAGAGAGGAAAGAAGAAGAAGAAGAAACACCTCATTTTTTCAGTTTCTTCCATTCTTCGGAAGAAAGAGGTTTATTCCGAAGTTTCTGAAACAATGGAGTAAACATATTTCCTTTTACTAAATTTATTTTTCAATGAGTCAAGGCAATACACGGAGTGAAAAAACATGGCCCATATACAGAGTGGTGGAGGTTTTTAGTTGAAGGACAGGGTTATTGTTTTAAGTTAAAGCCTTTATAACCAGCTACATTATATGTCAAAGCTGTAATGGTACTGGGGCGCTTTCTTACATGTGGCCACTATTGTCCACAGAGGGCGCATTGACAAACCAAAACAAATGTGGTGGTTGTCCCCGGCAAAAGGAAAATAAACAGTGGGAGATGGCAAGAGAGCAAATACATATCACATACATACCCAGGGTAACACCGCAATGCCATTACTAGACACACGAGGGGCCATGCCATATCTCAACAATATCAAAAAATAAATAATACGAACGATAATTCATCATAGCGTACAAGGGGCCCAATTACAACACTCAACTTGCTCCTCATCACAACACACCAAATTTTATAATGGTCTAAGCATCCAGTTTCAAGGTTTTTTAACTACCTCAGCGAGCGGAGTCCACCATCTCAAACAACCAAAAACCAGCCGCACAGGCTTATGACTTCACATTCTCTTTCACTAAGCGCCTCACACTCGATCAAACAGCTCCAAGGCCATCTCCCTCATATCTGCCTCAAACAAAACCGAAAACCATATGCAAAAAATTAGTATGACGCTACTATGGCATTTGCCCCCAATACATCCCAGAAGAGCTCCAGCGCCTTTAGGGGAACCCACCCTACCCAGAATTTTGCATGGGGGGTGGGAGGGAAATTTTTCACCCCGGGGGGCCACTTGTATTCAAAGGTGGCTATGATTGCGTGAACAAGAAAAACGAGTTAAAAGAAAAAAAGGTCTCTTTTTTCCAACAGGCGAGTACGCGCGTACATTGATTAGGGTGTCAAAAACAGCAAACAAATATGGAACAAAAAAGGGTATGTTTTTGAAAACATTAAAAAAAAAAAAAAAAAAAAAATCAAAAATTGTAATTGGAAGTAAAGTAACATGAACAAAGCCAGATAATAAAGGTATATTATCAACCACAATGCATTGCTCACTGTTTACGGTAGCAAAAATGACAAAAAGACTTGTTTTATGGTGAGCAAAAACACAAAAATGTTGTTCTAGGGTATGTATTGGCGGTGGAAATACTTGTTTAGGGTTGCATTCGGACGCCATGTTCACGCATCATATTCCACCTTGAAGACAACTGCCCCCCCCCCTGGGATTTTCAAAAGTCACCATGGTCGGCTCCCCTCTGGGCCCAAAAAAAAACAAAAAAAAACAAAAAAATAATGCGAAGAAGAAAACAGCCGCCAGAAACCTAAACAACGCGAGCGGGAACCTCATTGGCTATAAGGTGCTGACGTCACCTGAGTGGCGCCGAAGCGACTGGCGCTCAAGCCCGACTATGCTGAAATGGCAGACAGAAGGACAATTTGGGAGACTCTGAGCCCACCCCAACCCAAAGGCAGACCGGAAACCAGCCAGGGACGGGCCCCGTGCAGGGACACACGCCGCACGCGCGGGCACGTCCCACGATCCCCCCGTGTGGACCAAAAACAGCTTTGCCAGACAAGCTGACAAAAGCTGGTACTTATTAACATAGTAGCAGGCAACACTTTGGTCCTCGTTCGGTTTATGTCAAGATGCGGAACAAGCAGATGCCTTTTCATAGCAGATAGATAAACTCTGTAGTGTAAAGTATTGCCATGTCATGTAACCAGTATAAGACTTAAATAATATAAGTCCTAAACTCCACTAGCCACAAACTTATCTGGTTCATGTTATGGTTATTCTGTGTATTATTGCCTTGCCTTCACTGGAATAATTTTATAAAATGCGGTGTGTTTTTTGGTCTGGCATTGAGAATGACCTTGTTTGGTATTGTTGGAAGGAAATTTGTTTTACTTAACTAGGGGCAAAAAAAAATGAGTCGCATAGGACATTGATGCATCCTATAAGGCCTTATAATCAATGAATACTATGCGCCTATCTGGACGCGTGCAAAGACAAGGTTGTTTGTTCGAGTCACGTATCAAAGGAAGAATTGTGGATTGTGTATAATGCTTTGCTTGAAAAAAAAAATTGTATTTAGAGTAAAATCACTCATTTGAATTATATAAGAAGCTTTAAAAAAAACAACCTTATAATACTATGATGGTACAACGACAGAGGTAGTATGCCATGGCATGGAATGGACTCAGAATCTTACCTGTTGGACATGGTTGTTCATCGTTTCACTCATATCAAAGCATTGTAACATAGATAGGACTGGCGGTCGGCTGTAGTAGACAAAGTCCGTCACACAAGGATTGGATCGACACAAGGATTCTGCATGAAAAAAATAAAAAATTAATTTTGAGGTCCGGATCCATCGTAAACGAAGTTCTTAATAGCGCTTCTCCGCATAACAAATAGAATGGCATACTATGGAAACATACAATGTCCGTAATGAAGCACATTTAGAATATATAATAATACACCGTATTTTTATATAGCGCCATTTCATCAAGACTCACAGTGCGCTGTTGCCTAATTATTATTATGACGCCGCGATCAGGAAATCGTCACAATCATTCCGCTTCACCAAGGCCGGCAGCTGGCCAACGCACAATCCTATCAGCCACTTATATTGTAATATTCCCCCTAACCGCTACCCGAATATCGCTTGGGTTGACGAGCAAGTGCACACACATTGGCCGCAGCGGGGCTCGAACCCAAACTTCAGATCATACTTTCGGCCGTCATATCCCCCCAAACTGGACCACATGTGGGCCTTTTTAGAGTAACATTGTCAATCCAGTTAGTCATGTAAGTTAATGCGCATACGCTTCCTTGTTTTAAAACTTTGTTTCACATTTTTTTCGTGAATGTAACAAGGAGTTTCACATCCTCTGGCATGGTGTTCCATACACGGCCGGATTTTTTTTTATTCAAGTAACCTATACGGTAGCTATACCGTGTCTACCGCGGCAGCTACATGGCACAGTACACAACTATTAGCGAAGTAATATCTGTAGATAGGGCTTCCATGTACACAGTTTTAGTATATAGTGACTGTCTCCCGTTTCTAACTAAGGCTTACTCTTAGTTGCCAAGTTAAGCAGATAGAAGTTAGCTATTTTGTAGACATTCCTTGTGAAGTAGACCCGCAACTATTCGTATCTACCCACTTCGTTACTAGGCCACCGGATTGGATAGTAGACAAATTGATCCCCCTAAACACTCATATCTCTAATGATCCCTCTACACACCCTTTCTCTATTTAGCATTTTCGTTTATATGCTGCGCCTGGCAGGAGGCCCGGGAAGTTGACTGACGACAAGGCCACCCCGTAAGAATCAAGGTGAACAACTGAAGGTGGGCCTTGACACATGGTTTCAGCCTTCAGTTATCTATTGTCAACCGGTTACAAATTAACACCAACCTTGATGAACCGTTCTTCAATCACACGATAGCAGATGCCTTTCCTCTTAAGACTGGACCTTTCACTGAAGAGGAGTTCAGAACTGCTGAAGAAACTGAACAAGACCAGACGCTGTAGACAACATCTCCGCAGTAATCTCAAAGAATCCACACTTCATGATCAACTGTTATTATTTTGTAAATCGCCACGTGGAACAAACCAGCTTCCTTTTCATATCGTTCATATCTCCTCACCAGAAAGCCTACCTCCTACTATCCCCCCAAAACTACAGAGGAAATCCCTCTGTGTCGCGACT
>JAMKCH010044284.1:0-18541 GCA_023653785.1 Ophioderma brevispina | reverse complement strand
CATAGAACCTTCTTTACCAATAATTAAATTGGTTAAGCCTGACTTACAAGCCATCAATTAGTAAAACATCGCCCTAACTGTTTTTAGTAAAAACTACTGGTTGTTGTTTTCAGTGTACCCTGCAAACCAGGTTAATAAGGACAAAATCGAATAATTTAATCATCATTGTCCATACGGACACTAACTGTTATAACAGGTAATTGAATAAAGATGAATTTCTTTGAATACTGCCGTTTTCTTCCTTTTCTGTAATTTTTTTAGGTGGAAAATAACTTATGAGAATTGTACAGACTTTATCCTTTAAGCTATTCTGCAAATTTTAAATATTTTGACTGTTTCGGCTGAATCACTGATAATGTTATTAATTATTGCGTATGAACTCTTTTTTTTTTCGATTTTCAATTTGTATTTAATTTAGGTTGAATTGCATCCATATTTAGCTCAACATAAATTGGTGGATTTCTGTAAATCCAAAAGCATTACGGTAACTGCCTACAGCCCACTTGGGGCTCCTGCGAGACCAGGGTAAGTCAACCTTCTCTAACAAAATTTCGCCAAATTTGTTGTCAGTTACGAATTTATTGCACTCACACAATGATCGAAAACAATAAATGAGAAACGTAGCTATTTTAATTCACAATATAAAAAATATTTTAATGTGTAAGTTTTATTTCTGATAATAATGTTAGGAACTTAATCAAAAGTTTGGAATTACTGACATACTAGGTCCTTGGTGTCCAGAGCATGTTATCTAAACAACAAACAAACGCAGAATCCTTTCAATGCTGTTAAATCACATCCAAACTTTGAATAAAGCAGAAGAAATATTAAGAGAATCATTTTGGCCCCGCTTATTGTTAAAACAACGGATAAATGGGGCTTTAGCGGCCATTTTTGATATAGGAAGACATTTTATTCTGCTTGAAATTAATATGTTTCAGAAATGAAATTTATTTAGATTGGCCACAGGGAGGTATGAAAATGGCACCAATGTTTGGGCACCAGTTTGAATTTTTGAATTTTGATGTAGATGGTAGCCATTTTAGATTTTCTGAAGTACTCTATTTGCTTTCCCGTGTTCCACATCAAGGGGCTTGGAATATCGTTAAACTAATTTTAGACCCTTATAGTACCACCATCCCGTAAAAGGCGCTTTGGGCACATTTTATCAAAATGGACCCTATTTATTGTATGTTCTTCGCATAATATTGATCTAGAAACCGATCAAAAATTGAACAAAGTCCAATAAAATACAATAGCACAGTTTACATTGTCGGGATCACACGCGCAAGTGACACACAGACTGAGTGTTTTAACTTTATCATAATGTCAATTTGTATGTATGTGCATATATTTTCAACAAAATCGGAACTTTTATTTCAGAAAATCAACAGACGACCCGGTGTTTCATTGATGGACGATTCCCGTCGTTAAGTCAATAGCAAAAGCCAAAGGAAAGAGTGCTGCCCAGATTCTAATACGGTATTGCCTACAGCGTGGTATTATTGCATACCCAAGTGTAACCCCGTCTTCGAATAGAAGCAAATTCGAGGTGTGACATCATTCTATTCAAATATACTCGTAATTATATTATTGAGATGGATTATAATGAATTGAAAGAATTATCAGACCGAAAGACTTGTATTGGCCATGGGATCAAAGGAAAATGTTGTTAATTTGAATTATATACTTGCCGAAATAAACCATTTTCCACTATATAAATTCTAAAATATGATAACTGACATTTTATTGGGTATGTCAAGAATAAAAGTTGAACCATTTTTATTGAAAATGAATAAAATCCCATCTTCCAATTTTTCTGAATATAAGTGACCAAGGCACATACACTATGATACATAGACGAAGCAATAATGGGCCCGTTATTGATAAGTCCACCCGGTATGTAGGGGACAAAAGCACTTCCGATTTCCCTTTTTTATTTGGAACGGCCAGAGCAATGTTAATGTCCATGTATGTTGAATAGATTTCAGGTGATAATACCGCCTAGTTTAGACGGTGAGTTCAATTTTGACTGTTATTCATCATTATTAAAAAAAAAAATGTGAAAAAACTCATGGTTAGATTTGTTGTTATTAAGCCATTTGTGCGAACCAAGATCCATAAATTATGGCTGGCCACATTTTATTTTCAATTTACCACCAGTTTTAAAAGAATAAAAAGAATGGGTTCTAGCGACCTATGCTAACAAAGAGGGTAAATTGAATAGAAATGGGGGTAGTTGGCAAGTTATGTAAGTTAAGTTTTGTTTCTGCACAAAGATGTGAGGTCACAGGTCTTGCAAAACAACTTGTTTCATGAATTTGGTTCACCTTGTTTCCTTTTCGGAAAAATATGAAATTACGTTCAATGTTAATTGAACGCAAAGGGTTTTTCGGCCGCCCCAATGGTTTATTATGCGTGAAGAGAGGACAAAGTATCTTGTGCTTGGCGTCATGAAAAAAATAGCTCAATCTTAATGGGGGAGGTGATAGCACCTGAAATCTTTTCAACTTGGATATAACAATGGCTTTGTTCTTCCAATAAAAAGTAAATTTAAAGTGCTTTATCCTCTGCCTACCGGAGCGGATTTACTGGATATCAACGTGCTATTATTTGCTCGGTAATGCAGCGTGATGTACATATACTGGTCACTGATTCACTGATATTAAGGTAAGATATTTTGATGACATTTATCATTTTCAAACAAAGTGCAACTTTGCGATTGACATACCCAGGAGTGTTGAAGGTATACATATTTACTACAAATCGTGCCGGAAAGAAATCAGTTACTTCGCCGATATACGTAATCAAAAGTCATTATGCAAGCACCTTTCTTCCGTGATCCCATCTGTAGATAAACCCTAACGAGATTCGAAGCAAGTAACTAATGGATTTTTTGCAGCGTGCAGGGTCTATTACGGTATTGTTATGTTTATTCAACGATTCCCTTGACTGATCGAGAAGCAGTGATAGTTATTACTATATAAATTTCAATGTTAACCCCAAGATTGAGTTTGGCGGGCTATTTTTAAAAAATAGATGTGGTGTAATTGTCAAAAAGCCTTAAACACAGTTTAGTACTCAATTACGTTACATATAAGGCATTGATAACTTAAAATGACCCCAATTTTGTACACTCATATGTCGACTTTAGCTAAAAATTGCTCAAACTTCAATGTATTAATGACATTCTTGGATATCTTCAAAATATACTGAGTTAATTAAAATGTGTATTTTCTCTTTCAATATAACAAGAATTGAAACAAATTTGGGCCAATTTATTTCTCAAACTCATATTTTTCTAACATAATGGGATCTAATTGGACATTTTATTTGAATTTTGACTTATGTCTTATGAAAATAAAGTTATTGATGACATAGCCAAACCCATAAAGTGTTAATTTGCACGTAAGATTAGGTAGACATACTCAGGCCAGATGATATAAAAATCTCAACTCTGTAGGTAAGTCGGGCCCGGGACGAGGCTGTGGATCACGAAATGCCGCTCTAAAATATCATTAAGATCGACAAACGGCAGTTCCTTAAATACAGAATTGATAACTTGGCAAAAGAAAAGGGCCATAAAATACTCAGGCTACCAACATATCACGCGATTTAAATTCAGAGGAAATAATTGAGGTTAACATCATACGTCGCCAGCAATAAAAAGACCTTCAATATGACATCTTTTCACAGGCTCTAAGCTTTCAACTGTCTGAAGCAGAAATGGAGCAGTTACTGAAACTGAACAAAGACTCCCGTTTCATTGCTTACAAAGCGTAAGTTTTGTAACCTATAATAAATAAAAAATCGAGGTATAATATGTTTCCATATATGTATGATTCATTTCATAAATTTGAATAACATGGTAATAACAATGAAGGCGCTTTTAGGGTTTTTGTGTCGTCTGCAAGAATTGCAGAAGGCACATAGGGATTACTCTGGTCGTATGTCTGTGTGTCTGTGTATCTGTGTGTGTGTGTCTGTGGTCAAAATGGTAACCCTTACTATATTGCATGCCGTATGAGTTCCATAAGGGCTACGGTGATGTAACTTGGTGGAAAGGAGGGGAGGGGTGGGGTGACATGTTGGTGACCTCATGTGACCTTGGTGACCTCATATGACCTTTGGCCCCATTCATAAACCGCGACGGCAGACGACACTCGCGGTCCGGGGACCGTGATGTATTTTTTTGGGGGGGAGGGGAGGTACAATATATATATTTCATACTATCAATTTTGTATGAGAGATGGTGTTTTGAAAAGCAAGATAACAAGATATGTTATTGTGAAATGCATAGAAATGGCAATTACGTTGTGTGGTAAATATATTGAAATTAGTTTACATCTATTGTTTCGTGCTTTTATGGCAAATTGTATTGACGTGGTTTATTCATTATTCTTGTGATATGTCACGTTTGGTTCCAAATAGATGTACAAGATTCCGCTTTAAAGGCTGACTCAGAGATTTTGAAATATAATTTTTGTGTGTGTGTTGATTGAAAATAGGCAACTGATACTAAGGATAGTCATGTAAAATGATAAATTCCAAAGTTTGAGACGATCGGATCCGCTTTAATTTTTCGTTTCATCCAGTAAACATTTATGTTTTATTACAGTGGCCAGAGGATAACGTTTGTAAATTCTATAATGAAGACGTTGAGCTTAGCTAGTCACACGTGATTAGTAATATGGAAAAAACATCATGTTAAAACACGATTTGTTTGAAAATTGAGGCCTGAAGGAAGGCGCCCCTCCTTGGGAAACAGTAGGCCATTTGGCTGGTTAATTGGGACGATTAAAAGGTGCGATAATACAAAATGATCCGTAACATAATAGTAATAAGAAGAAGAACAACAACAATAAGAGAAAGAAGAAGAAGGGATTCTCTTCCTGTTAACATGTTTTTTCAAAAAATATCTAAAGTAACCGTTAAGATTGATTAAGATTTCATAAAACATGCTTTGTTTTCAGAGCTTATCAAAACCAAAACCCTTTCTTCCGTTTGAGAAGTAAACGACGCCTTTGATTACGATTTTGCCATTGTCGTCAACGTCTCCAGCCTCGTCCGCAGCTATCGACCTGTAAAACTTGATATTTTTCTATTATTAAGACTCCAAACTGTAATCTTATGCTCCCAGAGCTTTTTGAACTGTTTTGTTTCATTGGTTGCCAATGATTGCTACCCGTTTAAAATGGTGTCTATGACTTTGTTTTTGCTATTTTGTTTTCATATTGGGAATACTTACCAAATGTCAATATTGGCAAGAATTGGTCTTACCTAAAAAGAACATATAACGGAGCGTGCCAAGCTGAAAAAGTGCTCAGTTTTTCGAGTTACCACCCCTCCCCTCGGTACAACAAAACACAATCAACTTTTGAAGGATAAAAATATATGAGATTAGAAATTGAGGTTTGGTTGAAATATTTTTGGTGGCAGGGATGAATTTTCTACGGCCGAAAAACGCATTTGGGCTGCAAATTAGCGAAATTATTATTTGCAAAATTGTTTAAAGTTAAAATATACAATCTTGTTTTTGATGGTATCCTTTTTTTATAGTATATGGTTTATACATTGCCGAAAGGGTGCAGTCCATACCCGTTTGTGAACAGTGATTAAAAAAGGATGTTTTTTAGGAAAACACAAAGGGTGATTTGGGGGCTAAAATTCTAGACCCTTATGTATCAAAACTGAAATCTATCAGATAAATGGTATTAGAGATTGATATTATGGCATCATGATTAAATTTTGTTTGCCTAAGAAATGAATCCAATCTTGATTTACTTAATTTTTTAGCTCAAAAACGTGATTGTCTGACCCCCAAAACACCCTGCTCACCAAAGTTTTGACAAACAACCATTCATTTTTTTTTTTATTATTATTACTATCTTTTGAATAGAAGTGGTTGCGTTAATTTTGTTGTACCGAGGGGAGGGGTTGGCGGACAATTTTTGCAAGGTCCACCGCTCACTATCACGACACAGCAAAGGGGAGGTAGCCATTCTGGTTGAATGTTCGCTCTTGCTGATTGTGAGGTATTGGGTTCATGTCCCGGCAGAACTATTGATTAAAAATGCCAATAAAGCGGGAAACTAATGTTGTCAACTGAATCGGATGGCCCTATTGTTCACCATTGTTCCCGGAATATGAGTTCATTGCGACCTTCTTTGGCCAAACAAACCATGATGGAAAACATCTCGTTCTTTAGAGGGACGTGACGTTAAGCCGTCGGTCCATGTACGTGAAAATCACGGGTATATTATGTAAAATCGCAGCAGTTTCGATTAAGAGTAGGGGTGTAAACTCCCGGCTGTCCAAGGCCGTCCTGGAACTCTGGGCATCATTAGAAAGCAGTGCCTGAACAGTGAATGGTCTATCCTTCTTCTTGGTCTATTCTAAAGAATATTTTGGTTTGAAACTCTTTCCGTTGCGATTTTAACAAGCATGAATATGAGCTGTTTACGGGACCCGGATAAAATGTTTGTATCTATATGAGCTTAAAATGGTATTATACAGGATCAATTTATATGTTGGCAATTAAATATGTTGATTTGAGATCCTTTCCCCCGGGGTCCTTTCATAATGAAACACAGAACAGTTTACGGTAGAATAAGGGCCAGCTTTAATTAGTCACAGCAGTAAATTGAAGAATTGTATCAATATGCAAGAATAAATCCTGAAAATATTGGAAATTACTAGCCTGTTTTTCAGTAGATCTTGTAAGAAATATTTCAAGAAGTACCTGAGTTTGATGTTATAATTAAGCTTCAAATTTGAATTTGAAGGAAATGCATATGCAATCATGTGGATGATATTACCGGTAAGGTATTGCCTGATCCAGCGCATTACCAGATCCGGCAATTTGCCCGAACTGGGCCGGCGACACCCCAATCAGCCATTGCCTCCAGTGAAACGATTCATAACTGTGCATTTTCTTGTTGGCAGTGTGAAAGCAGATATAGTCCTGCGGAGCCACAGTCCCGGGGCTCCATATACATCCCGAATAAAAAGCGTGAAACTAATCGCAACGATGGGACATGTCCTTCTATTCTGTTGTTTTGGTATGTCTCCATCGGTGGGCCTGGGGAAAACCAGTGTAATTCATAATATTATTAAAATCAATATCGTCTGTTCCCACAATAAAACTGAACTGGCCATTTTCTTGAAAAAGAATAAATTTCACTTCAATTTCATTTCCTCAATATCAGAGACTATGATACACACTGACTTCATCAGCTAACCATGAGTTAAAGATATTAAATCACACCTGCCGGGAGCTATGTAGAGGGTAGAAAAACACTTCAGATTCCCTTTCATCTGGGTGCAGGACCATTGTTATATTGTCGCGCCAGCTGAATAATTTCACGTGTTACCGCCTCGCTCTCCAATTTAGACTGAGTACATTTCAGACAAAATACTTAACCTCCTTCAAAAATAAATATTGCCTTCTAATATCCGGTTCAATTAACTTTGGCCATGTTTTTTCCATCATTTTAATCGAAAAGGAACAAACTGAACAAACATCATGAGATAATGTTGCTGGCGCCAGCTTGACCGCTAACAATATTGGTGCAGAACCAAAATCCGTAACGTTATTGCTTAAACTTCATTTCTATTCAATTCAGTACCCGCGTTTTCTTCATAAGAAAATTTAGTGTCAACGACCTATATTATAATGTCACTGGTTAGTTATTGTGAGAGAGGACGGGTATTTTGTTGCTTAACCCGAATCGTGGATGTGGTAACACCTGGCTATACAATGGCCCCCATACCGGTCCTTGTAAATATCTTTAGCTCATGGGTAGCTGAAGTCTATACATATCCATTGGTCTCGATATTGGAAAACGAAATTGAGGTGACATTTTATTTCTTTTTTAAGAAAATGTGCCGTTTTTATGTGCGGAACAGAACATTTTTATAGTAATAATTTATTTTGAATTACACGTGGTTTCCCCTTAGCCCTCGATGGGGACCATCAAGAATGTTGTTATACATTGGTTATTTGGGTCCAGCCCAAGTCATAATTTGCGTAATATTAGGGATCCTGGGTGACATATTTGAGGGACCTAGCATATACACTAAAAGTTTTGAGAAGTGTTTTCGGACAATCCATGCAAAATTGTAGTTTGTGGAAAGTTGGATTTTAAAGGACTTACCCCGATTCCGTAACCTTTTTAAATATAGCTTAATAAACCATGTGCAACCAGATCCACTAATTTGACAAATGTTTAAGAAGTGTTATAAGTCATTTTGAGGGTTGGCTTTCAAAAAGATACCCTACAAAATCACCACATTGGTGGAAAGTGGATTTTTAAAGGGGAATTACCCGATTTTCATTATTTTTTTTTAAAAAAAATATAGCGTTATCAAACCATGCGCAATATCCACTGATTTCACTGAAAGGTTGAAGTATTTTATGTCAATTTGAGGGTGTTGATTTCAAATAGACACCATACAAAATCACCACATTGGTGGAAAGTAGATTTTAAAGGAAAATTACCCGAATGTCCATATTTTGTTAAATAGCATTGTTGAACAATGCCCAAGATCCACTAATATGACTAAACGGTTTAGGAAGTGGTGAATTTGAGGGTGCTGATTTTGAATATACACCATACAAAATCACCCACGTTGGTAGAAAGTTGATTTTAAAGGGGAAATACTCAATTTGCCTAGTATTTTGAAGGAAAAAAAAGGATTATCAAGGGAAATAACTAATTTGAGAGCACACATGGTCCTCTGGAGGATGGGCTGCCTTGATTATCATGTTCATGTAATGTTTGCCTAAAACTGGCCATTATAATTAAAGGCGACTCTTCTATTGACAATTAGATTGAAAAATCAAATATTAACTTGTTAGAGTTGTTATAGCGTTAAGAATGTGTTTACTTTTTCTGCTCTAAATATTGTCCTTTATGCGAGCAGCTTTGAGTTTCCATAAAAGAATCGCATGAAAAATAATGGGTTTTTATCATATGTCAGGTAATTATCATTTCATATTTACCAAAGTAAATGAAAGAAAACGGTCAGAAAACTGGAGATAGTATTTATTTAAGTGCTTTTTCAAAGTGGGTTGGGTATAAGCAGCAATCAACAATTTTTAGGCCCATAAAATATGGCAGGTTTTTACAAGAATACTCAAATTTTGTTGTGACCCCCTATTAAAAAGTGACGCATCCCAGCTTTTTCATTCACTCCCATTTCTGAAGAAATTATATCCCCCTCGGACAAAAACTACATTCACTTCACCAGCTCTTACCTGTTTTACGTTTGCAATTTTAAACTATCATTATTTACGACAAGGAATGTTCAATTAACTTTGGACCCTATATTCCATCATTGTTCCGAAAGGGAACGAATGAACAAAACTCAATGGGGGTAAAGTTGTTTGTCTGGCAAACGTGTTTTGGGTCCTCACGGCATACCGATGCCATTTCTTATCAATAGCGCCATTATTTGCTGGGCAATGGAACGTAGGTAGTATATTCGTTGGTCACTGAAATATTTAGTTGAAACCTGGAGATGGACAATCATTTCTAGAAAATATGCACATACTAGACGTGAGAACATGCGTAGAACTGATTGTTATAATTTGTCCGACATTTATTTAGGGAAAAAGTCTGTACTTCCCAGGGGTGCTCCGCCTTTATAGACTGCTTAGATCTGCCCGGCTAGCCTAACACATCATTTAACAGCATTGGTCCCACCATGCTCTGGATAAGCTTTCCCATTAACAACATTGTCCTGGTAAGCGCTCCTGAAAACATACTTATTTGCCTAATGCACTTAAATTTGTTAGTTTTTCCTCATATAATGCTGTATGTTATTGTTTTATATTAATTTTGTATTTTGTTAAGTAATTTGTTTTGATAGCGCTGTTCTCTGTAGAGGCCATATAAATGCATTTTTGTTCCGTCTGCAATAATTGCAGAAGGCACTAAGGGATTACTCTCTTGACTCTGCGTATTCTGTGTGTGTGTCTTTGTGTGGTGTTACTGTCTGTGTGTGTGTCGGTGGTCAATGTTTAACCCTTAATATATTGGCACATGCCGTATAAGTTTCCGTATATGGCAAGCTATAAAGGCCATAACGTATTGCTGCAACACGCGTTGCGGAAAGTAGCAACGCGTTGCGACTTTCGGCAACGCGTTTGCGACGTCGGCCAATCAAAATCATGAAGTTCCTGTGACGTATTTCAAAATAGACCCACAACGCGTGTGCTAGATACTTGCAACGCGTTGCAAACTTCACAACGCGTTGCGAGCCTTCACAACGCGTTTGCAAGCTTCACAACGCGTTGCTAAGGTCCCAATCCAACAGGGGATCATAACGTATTGTCGCAAACGCGTTGTGATAAAGTCACAACGCGTTGCGACATTTCGGCAACGCGTTGCGACATTTCGGCAACGCGTTGCGACACTTTCGGCAACGCTTTCGGTGTCGTGCCATCAAATCAATGAATTTCTAATTTCTGTGACGTATTTTCACAAAATACATCTCACAACGCGTGGCGACCTTCGCAACGCGTTGCAACACTTCACAACGCGTTGCCTCGGCAATACGTTATGACCTTATTGCATTCACACGCGTTGTGAATTTACACTTGTTTTGAAGCCGCACGCGTTGGTGAATGCTTGCACGCGTTGTGAAGGCCATAATTTTCATCACGTATTGCCGCAGCGCGTTGAGAATCTATTTTTTGACAATATGGTCACAGAAATGTATATTTTGATTGGCCGACAGCCGCAACGCGTTGCCGAAATGTCGCAAACGCGTTGCCGAAATGTCGCAACGCGTTGCAAACTGGCGCAAACTGCGTTGCTACTTTCTCACAACGCGTTGCGGCAATACTTTAGACCCTTAGAAGGGCTTGTGAACCTTCGCAACGCGTTGTTTGAAAGTTGTCAACGCGGTGTTAAGGTCCCAACGCGTTGCGAAGGCTTGCAACGCGTTTTGAGTTCTGCCACAACGCGTTTGCTTAGCATCTTTGCAACGCGGTTTTGGGCTAATTTTTTGAAATACGCTCCAGAAATTCGTCATGCTATTGGGCCGCAGCCGCAACGCGTTGCTACTTTTCTGTCAACGCGTTGCCGAATGTCCGCAACGACGCGTTGCTGAACTGTCGCAAACGCGTTGCTGCAATACGTTATGCCTTTATGGCTTGCCATATCCGTAAGGGCTACGGGGATGTAACTTGGTGGAAAGGAGGGGTGGGTGGGTGACCATGTTGGTGACCTCATGTGACCGTGGTGACCTCGGGACTTTGGCCGGTCAAATGTACACCCTTATATAATGCATGCTTTGTATGAGTCCATAAGGGCTATGATGAGTAACTTGGTGGAAAGGAGTGGGTGGGTGACATGTTTGTGACCTCATTGACCCTTCGTGACCCCATGTGACCTCTGGCCCCCTTCACAAACGGCGTACGGCAGACGACACTCACGTTCCGGGGACCGCGATGTAATTTTATTATTATATTAGTACTTACTCCGTGAATGAGGCACTATCCTTGCTACAGGCAAAATAGTGAAAATGCCTCGTCATATATGATTTGCACTGTTTTTGGATAATCTGGTAAAATCACCCAAAAATAGTCATATTTGACAAGATTCTGGATCAAAATGACTTGTTTTTCTGGTCAAATTTGACCTGTTTCCCTCCCATCAAAATTTGACTACAAACGTGTAAGAGCATATTTTTTGACACCTAGTCAAACCTTTTTGACTAGGTCATTTTGAACCAGAATCTTGCACCAATGACTATATTTTGGTTGATTTTACCAGATTTTTCCAGTCATCTTTGACTAAAAAGTGTAAATCATATTTGACGAGGCATTTTTTAAGAATGTAGTACTTGTACATCACTTGGCTTCGTATATTGGCTCATTCAAATCAGTTATTATTTTTAATTTTTCCATTAAAGAAAATCAACTATATAGTATTTATGAGTCAGAGGCAGTAAACGAAGGCCATAACATTAAAGACATTTTTACAGTTCATTTTTCTCCTTTTTCTTTCCTTCCTTTTTTTGAAATAAAAATTCACACCAAAGTCCGGTCACCCTCCATGTGTAAAGATTTATAAGGTGTAATAACATTAATTCACCCAAGGTGATGCTTTACTTGACTATAGACTCTTTAAACAAGTAGTTACCCCTTAAAGCATTTGGCGGGTTTAGGTTAAGAGATTTTCGTACAATTTTTAAATATCCTGACCTAAATGTGACGTTTGAATTTTCTGGAAGAGGTGCAGGCTTGTGTGATCGTATTATAAAAAGCCGTTGTTTACAAAAAAATCGGGTATGGTAGGGTGGTAGTTCCTTTTAAAACAAGAATCTAACCAATTCCACCAACATCACTTTAGATGCAGCAGATTTGAAATCAGCACCTCGAAGTGACACTTAAAAACACCCATCAGATCTTTTAGTGTATTTGAGTCGGGTCAACCTTATGTTGAGGCCGTTTAGGCTAGACGCATAACAACCGCAGCCGCGCCGAAAGTGGCTGGAAGCCTGCTAAACAACTAAAGCGGGGATCCGTATGCTCATACAGTCCACGGTAAGTGGTATTTAGCCGGAGAAATATGTTTTCGTTTGTAGAATTATGGGACCCATCGTTTTCACATTCAGGCGCGGGGGGACAATGGCATATTAACTATTAAGAAACATATACAAGATGTTGAATCTTAAAAGGAATTTTATTATGGGAATAACAGCCAATTTTGGAAAAAAAATAAACATTTGATGAAAGCACGGCATTATTGCGTTTATATTTGCTTCGGGGACCCATCTAAGGGTAAAAATGACCGTACGTATCCGACATTGGAAAAAAACAACCGATTATAGTCATCGTACGTCGGTTTTTGAATAAGTAGTAAAAGGAAAATTTGTACTGTTTAGACATAAAAAACGGTTTATGTTCATTTTGGAAAAAAAATAATAGGCACTTTGGGCAGTGGGTCATGTACAGACCTTGATTTAAACATAGTGGATTTAGAAGATCGGTCGCCCCCGAAGAGCAAAACTTTGATACTGATACCTGACAACGATGGACCTTTGGTACTGGACACGTGAACACCAACCTATTCATCTCGTTACCGTTTCTAACTACAATACGGCAAAACAACAAGCATTCTGTATCTCCGTTTGCACAGCGTAACGATCAACGCGTGAGACTATACATGCGGTTCTGTAGTAAAGACTAGTTTCAATGCAGTTGAAGGCGTACGTCGTAGTAAAGACTATTTTCAATGCAGTTCAAGTCATATGTGTTACTTTCAAGGAAGTGACTATTCGCAGACTAGTCCGGCAAATACTGTTGTGAAATCTATATTTACCGGACCCAAACTTATGCGGGAGCTATTTATATAGTATATCTATCATATCACAATAGTATTATCGGTTATGCGTAAAAGCTATGTAGGATTAAAATCAATCACCCACCCACATCTTCCCGCGCTAGTGTAGTTGGATAAGAGCATCGATTTAGAATGCCAGTACAATAGGTTCGATCAACCAGGCTTTTTTTCAAATAAATGTATTTCGTATTATTTTAGAGTAGGCAAAGGCTATATGCACGACAGTCGTGCATACCAAATTCTAAATTGCTACACTATGACAATACAACGCGCTGTATAATTAAGTCAATTAACACCATAGTCGTAACAACACCAAATTGTAAATTATGACTACAGCCATGCATAATCCCTGCAAATAATAGGCCTACGCAGTGTAATAAGCCGTACATTGGTAAGTGATGATTAAATTGCTCAACAGTTAGGCCCCAGGCCCACGTCAGTTGCCACAGTTTTCATCGTAACTGTATAAATAAAAGTTCACATCAATCATGCTTCTGGTTAAATTACCTGTGCATAACTAAAATCCAGACACTTCCCCTGCAAAAGTAGTAATCTCCTACACAAATAAGACCTTGAACATACGCCGCCATGGACACAGAGCTATGCGTCTGTACCCATGCGCACCGCTACACTCTATATCAAAACAGCAACCTATTATAATTATTTACACCCCAAAAACCCAGTGCACTCCTGGATGGATCACATATTAGTATACAGGTTATAGTATTCAAAGTTTATCAAGCATGATTGAGCGCTGAATTTTTAAAAGCAACCAAGCCCTGCAGGTGCCACGCATACTGGCCCGTGTAGTGCTTTATTCGTTGCCTGGCGTTGACGTAACATGTCAACTCATCTATAGACAAATTAAGTAACAGAAATGTTGTAAACATGTAGGGCTGGTATCTTGAATAGGTCGGCCTGACTGTTACACACTGGCAATTGTATCTGTTAACGTTTTAATCAAAGAGGTTCTTATAGATAGAGAGGCAAACGTTACGTAATCTTTAGGAATTCATCCGTTCTCGCTGTTTGCCGCCACAAGAAAACCTAGAGTACCAACAATAGAAAGCAAGGGCTGCTCCGCTTCTTCCCATACTGTGGGTGCGCTTGCATTTACATGCACTAATCGGTTAGTGATTACAAATTAATCGATGTGTTGAGGTGCGGCCAGGTGTAAGAATAGTGTACCTGGATCATTGTGCTCCGATTCTCTTTTTTATAGCAAGCGCGGCCTTAGGGAAAAGGTGATTTTATTAATTGAGGCGGTGTATTTAAATAAAGACGACTGATGTGTCATTTCATCGTTGTGTGGCCATAGGTAGGGACAAAATTTAAACCACCCAATAGCACCCAACATCCAAACACACTGTATTAGGCGGAGGTTGGATCGAGTTGGACTTTATGTGTGTATACAGCACCCAAAACTGATAATTATCCGTGCAATATTCCAAATGTCAGCGCCCAGCACGGAAAGATGGTTTTGAATGCGTTTCACCCCCTTGGTTTTTAATACTATGGGTCATAACGATTCGCAGGAAGGAAGGAATGGATTTCGCAGGACACCAAAAAACGTGACGTTAGATGTTAACTGGTCATACAATGGATTGGCTACACAACAGTAATTGGTATATTAGATGAATGGAGAAGCAACGGGCGAGACCACTTGGTCTACCGAACACATAGGCATTCCAGAGACACCTGTTTAACAGAAGTTGTATCCGGGGTGCACGTTTTACAAGACATGCTATCCAATACGCGCAAATACAATGTGCTCAATGAATTGGCTTGGCTTGATTCTTGTATAGGCTGTTATGTCGCATCCAATTAATTTGGAACAAATTTTGTATATAATGACCGTTGCCTCTTAACCATCTTTCTGTTTTTGGGTTCTTTTGGATACCAATAGTGGCCGTCAGTGCCTAATTACAACGCCCAGGTTTCCAATCCATGTTATAGAGATCAGGGTTCGAAACATTTATCGCAAGGTTACAGCAAAATCTAAGTACTTTTTCAAGTACCGAGTAGCGCTTCCTTTGTATGATGAAGAGTTTCCTGTTAATTTATTTTAAAAACTATATTTTCCACAGATTCCAGGCTCATTTATAAGAATTAGCACAATTTATGCCATTTTGATAAATTTAATTATTTAAAGGAAACACGTTAATAAAGCTGGGTTTTTAATTTCCAAGTTTTAATAGATTCCAATTGATGGTAGGGTTATGGGCGAAGTTTGGACTTCTTCCATTACTCAAATTAGGGGACACCCCCAAATACCCAGAAAATCTTCGATTCCTTCTCGCAATACAAAAGAGACAGGATTTGAAAGAAACTGGCACACTACCCCCAAAAATACCAAGTTTACGTGGTCGTCCAGTCAATACTTTATATGTGCTCCTATTTTGTATTACATAATTTGTCTACCCCAGAATTGGTTTAAACATCGCCTACAACAACATACCACATTTTAGAGGGACGTAAAAGCACCTGTGTGTAGCAATGCAGAACTTTTTCTCCGACACTCCAGTCACTAGAATAAGCTTTCCACTGAAAAACGATTCCGGGCATTTTTTAGTTTGCGCGTTACTTTGACACATTATACCGGGTTTATGCTTGACGGATTGATTGGGACTGGTGAATGGCCCAATCGCTCAGGGTTGGCTGTCATGGATATAGCGCACATCATACCACCAATACACGGACTACTTTTTATATAGAATCCCTCAATCATACCTCAACCTACAAAAAAGTAGAGGCTATTCCACTATCAACTGGAATCTAGTTTTTATAAAGGTAAACGCGATAGTCTTTAAATGCCAGAACTTGACAAACACCGATCAGCTTTCAATTGGGTGGAAAGACTAACATGGATTGTGGCAAAAAGATAGCGTAAATACTAAACATGGCCCCGGACCTTCGTTAGATCTTCTATTGCTTCGAAAGTTAAGCATTAAAATTGTGTTTTCCTCGCAGCGAATACTACCCATGACCATGAAACCATCTGGTACGTCCTATTTAGGGAATTTCATTTATATATGTGCCGATCGATTCACGCCAATAAATTCCATTTAATTAGATATGCCACAGGAGCTGTATGTGCAAGCTTTTTCTCCGCTGTCATCTTCGAGGCCAAAGAACTTCAGTTTTTGGAATAAAAAAGATTCCAGTTTATTGTGCTAAGAGGGGCAAATTTTAACAGACGGACATTAGGAGGTGATTCTTGGATGGTACTGCAGGATATTAACGTCGTCGAGAGAGAAAACCCCGTCTCTTGAACTCTGACAAAAAATCTATTCAGGACTAAGGAAGATTTCCATTATGTCATTTATGTAAATCATTGAGTGTAAATTGAATTGTGTTTTGGACATACAAAATCCTTGAACCCAATCTGATTAAAATCATTGAAACCGTTTTTAGGTATACAATTTAGATCTTTGGAAGACAAGGATCAATTTGGTTTTTAAAGGGTATTGCTGATCTTGTGACGGCCTGGAGACGTCGTAACAACATTAGGTCGAAACGGAATAATAAGCATCTTTACAGGACCATGGAACCGTAGGCGCCGATCGTTTTGCTGACCACTACCGTCAATACTTATAGACCGTATTCAATAGCCAGCAATGTTGGTTGACAAGATAGACGCATTCAGTACTACAATACATCACCTGTCAATGAACCCTGTGCAATAGCTAAAACATGGATCGATTGGGACCCGCTTAATGTATTGTGTCCGGAATGTATGCATCTGTCCACCAACCTGTCTGGTGGCTGACGTCAATATTGAATACGGTCATTTTACCGAGATATTAGAAATTTTATGGTGACTGTCCATTCAATGAGCTTAGACCCTCGGTTTTTAATAGATATTAGAAAAGTTATTGGTGTCGGGAAATGTTAGGAAAAAATCGTGAATGAAAGAAAAAGTTGGTATTCATTATTACCCAACAAGATTGTGAAGGTGCATGCTTGAAAATGATTTCTTCACCCCACGTTATTCAATTTCTGCGATTTTTTTTGGCCATCAATCGGCAAAGAATCGGAACCAGCCGATATTCGTTAATGAGCATAAACTTTTTCAAGGAATGTTCCATTTATTCGATATCATGGACAAGGAGTGTATGCCTAATAAATCGCGTCCTATTATTCCCGGGATTATTCCAGGGAAAAATATGTCGACTTCGAACTTCCCCAAAAAGAAAAACAAATACAATACATTCTTTGTATCTGTCTTTTAGATTTCCATTGATTTTCTCATAAAAAAATTCCCGGATTTACCCCCAATTTTCTCACCAAGAGGGAATGACCCCCGAGCTTTCAAATTACAGGGGCATTCGTCAACAGCCAAAATTGTCCGTTTAAATGCCGACTATCCGTAAAAATGGACGATCAATTACCGGGAATTACAGAAAATGCGGTGGGTAAAAAATTCAATTGCCCTGTAATATATAAAACAGCTTAAAACTTATAATGTACCGGCATTTTCCCATATTCACGGGTCCCTGTTGTACTTTTCTGAGTCGCGCAATTATTTTTACAGTGTGGACACTTTGGCAGTAACTCTCATTCTAGCTAAATTTCATGTATAAATCTTGCAAGCTATTGACTTACCCATTTGAGGCACAGTGAAGTGAAGCATGAATCGGTAACAGACAAAAGGCAAATTAAAGGAGAATTAGAAGGTTGGAGGGAAAAATATTGCATGAAGTAAACGTTTTGCGTTATGTGAAGAGGTGATCAACCCATTTAGTGACCCGCTCACATTTCAAATATGAAGCCGCCCCCCGGCAAACCGCTCATCATCATGGCCTCAGTAGTCGCAAGAGAACTATGGATAAAGCGCCCACATTAAGTCACAGGTAAGGTGAACAGCGACGTCTATGGCTGAAGAGGCCAATCTTGGAGTGGCAGTCTCTGCCAAGGTGCTACATTTATGGGATGTCACAGCTTGACACCAAAGGATCGGTTGCAGCTTTCTTTTAGCTCGTTGTTCTCAAAACTGGCTTGATGATCAAAATCTACTGAAACAGGGGATTATCGCCCATCCCTTACACTGCCCCCCCCAACCCCGCGACATTATGCTGACAACTCAAACAACGGGGCAAATTCTGGTCCTTTGTGCGAGCATCAGGCTAAACAAATCTGCTACACTCAATTTAATGATGGCGGAGTTGCGTCATTACAGATCCTTG